>CM051268.1:6450400-6741807 GCA_027921565.1 Artemia sinica | reverse complement strand
GATTTCAGCTATTTTCTGAATCCACCTCATTTATAGACATACAAAAATTGGAACTAGTATATTGGCTTGTGTAGTTTTTTTAAGGCAAGTTACTATCAGTAATTTTGTGGCAGGTAATAGTGAATTTCATCTATTTTTCTGATCCACACTCATTTATAGACATACCAAAATTGGAACTAGTATATTATGCTGGTGGTAATTTTTAAGGCAATTACTATCAGTAATAATTGTGCAGGTTAATAGAGAATTTTCAGCTATTTTCTGAATCACCTTCAATTTATAGACATCACCCAAAATTAGAACTAGTATATTAGGCTTGTGTAATTTTTTTAAGGCAAGTTGCTATCAGTAATAATTTGTGGCAGGTTAATAGGAGATTTTCAGCTATTTTTCACTAAATCCAACCTTTCATTTATAGACATAACCAAAAATTGGAAACTACTATATTAGGGCTTGTGGTAATTTTAAGAGCAAGTTAACTATCAGTAATGTTTTGTGGCAGTTATAGAGCATTTCAGCTTTTCTGAATCCAAACCTTCATTTATAGACATGCTAATAATTGGGACTAGTGTCTTAGGGCCTTTGTGGTAATTTTTAAGGCAGTTAATATCAGTACATAATTTGTGCAGGTTGATAGAGATTTCAGCTATTTTCTGAATCCAACCTTCATTTATTAGACCATGGCGAAAAATTGGAACTAGTTATATTAGGGCTTTGTGGTAATTTTTAAGGCAAGTTTACTATCCAGTAATAAATTTGTTTGCAGGTTTAATAGAGAATTTCAGCTATTTTCTGAATCCAACCTTCATATTATAGACATACCAAAAATTTGAAACTTGTAGAATTAGGGCTTGTGGTAATTTTAAGGCAATTTACTATCAGTAATAATTTGTGGCTAGGTTAATAAGAGAATTTCAGCTATTTTTCTGATCCAACCTTCATTTATGAGCATCCAAAAATTGGAACTAGTATATTAGCGTGTGCATTTTTAGGCAAGTTGCTATCACAGTAATAATATGTGGCAGGTTATAGAGAATTTCCGCTATTTTCTGAATCCAACCTTCATTTAGAGACATACCAAAAATTGGACTAGTAGGTTAGGGCTTGTGGTAAGTTTTAAGGCACGTTCATCGAGTAATAATTTGTGGCGGGTTAATAGAGAATTTACAGCTATTTTCTGAATCCAACTTCATTTATAGACAAAATACTAAAAAGTGGAACTAGTATATTAGGCTTGTGGTATTATGTTAAGGCAATTAACTATCAGTAATAATTTGTGGCAGTTTAATAGAGAATTTAAGCTATTTTCGCGAATCCGACCTTCTTTTGATAATAACATACCAAAGATTGGAACAGTATATTAGGGCTTGTGGTAATTGTTAGGCAGCTACTATCAGTAATAATTTGTGGTAGGTTATAGAGAATTTCCAGCTATGTATTCCTGAATCCAACCTATCATTTATAGAATACAAAATTGGAACTAGTATATTATAGCTTGTGGTAATTTTTAGGGCAGTTTACTATCATTAATAATTTTTGCAGTTAATAGAGAAGTTAGGCTCTTTTCTGATCCACCTTCAGTTATAGGCTACCAAAAATTGAACTAGTATCTTAGGGCTTGTGGTAATTTTTAAGGCAAGTTACTATCCGCCATACTTTGTGGCAGTGTTTAATAAGAGAATTTCAGCTATTTTTCTGAATCCAACCTTCTTTTATAGACATACCAAAAATTTGGAACTAGTATATTAGGGCTTGTGGTAATTTGTTTAAGGCAGAGTTAATATCAGTAGTATTTTTGTGGCAGGTTAATAGAGAATTTTCAGCTATTTTCTGAATCCAACCTTCATTTTATAGAGCCATTATCCAACGAATTGGAACCCTAGTATTTAATGGCTTGTGTAATTTTTAAGCAAGTACTATCAGCAATAATTTGTGGCCAAGGTTACTAGAGATTTCAACTATTTCTGAAGGGCAACTTCATTTTATAGACATACCAAAATTGAACTAGTATATTAGTGCTTGTTTGATTTTTAAGCAAGTTACTATCAGTAATAATTTGTGGCGGTTAATGAAGAATTTTCAGCTATTTTCCTGAATCCAACCTTCATTTATAGACGTAAAATACCAAAAAATTAGGAACTAGTATAATTAATGGCTTGTGGTAATTTTTAAGGCAAGTTGTCTATCAGTAATAATTTGTGGCAGGTTAATAGAGAATTTCAGCCTATTTTCTGAATCCAAACCTTCATTTATAGACATACGCTAAAAATTGGAACTATTATATTAGGGCCTTGTGTTGAATTTTTAAAGGGCAAGTTACTTCATAATAATTTTGGCAGGTTTATAGAGAATTTCAGCTATTTTGTGAACCACCTTCATTTATAGACTGCTAAAGATTGGAACTAGTATATCATGGCTGTGGTAAATGTTTAAGGCAAGTTCTATCCGTAATATTTGTGGCAGTATAGAGATTTCAGCTATTCCCTGAATCCAACCCTCATTATATCGACATACCAAAAATTGAACTAGTAATATGGGCTTGTGTTAATTTTTAAGTGCAAGTTTACTATCAGTAATAATGTTGTGGCAGGTTTAATAGAGATTTCAGCTATTTTTCTGAATCCAACCTTCATTTTATAGACATACCAAAAATTGAACTAGTAATTTAGGGCTTGTGGTAATTTTTAAGGCAAGTTACTATCAGTAATAATTTGGTGGCAGGTTAATAGACGAATTTCAGCCTTATTTTCTGTATCCAAACCTTCCATTTTAGACATACCATAAAAATTGGAACTATGTATATTAAGGGCTTGTGGTAATTTTTAAAGGCCAAGTTACTATCAGTATAATTTGTGGCAGGTTAATAGAGAATTTCAGCTATTTTCTGATCCAACCCTTCATTTATAGACATAACCAAAAATTCGAACTAGTATATTAGGGCTTTGTGGTAATTTTTTAAGGCAATTTTCCTAGCATAATAATTTTGTGGCAATGTTAATAGAGCATTTCAGCTACTTTTCTGAATCCAACCTTTCATTTATATACATACCAAAAGTGGAACTAGTATATTAGGGCTTTTGTGGTAATTTTTTAAGCAAGTTACTATCAGTAATAATTTGTGGCGGAGTTTATAGAGAAATTTCAGCTATTTTCTGAATCCAACCCTTCCATTTATAGTACATGCTACACAATTGGAACTAGTATATTAGGGGGGGGCCCCCCTTTTGTGGTAATTTTTAAGGACAAGTTACTATCAGTAATACTTTGTGGCAGGTTTAATAGAGAGTTACAGCCCTTTTTTCCTGAATCCAACCTTCAATTTATAGACAGATACCAAAAATTGGGAACTAGTATATTAAGGGCTTTGTGGTAATTTTTTAAGGCAAGTTACTCTCAGTAATATAATTTGTGGCAGTAATAGAGAAGTTCAGCTATTTTCTGAAGCCAACCTTGCATTTATAGACATACATACCAATAAATTGATACTAGTATTTTATGGCTTGTGTATTTTTAAGGCAAGTTACTACTATCAGTAATAATTTTGTGGCAGGTTACTAGAAATTTCAGCTATTTTTCTGAATCCAAACCTTCATTTATAGAACATAACCAAAAATTGTAATCTAGTAATATTAGGGCTTTAGCAATTTTTTTAAGGCAAGTTGCTATCAGTAATAATTTGTTGGCAGGTTAATAGAGAAAATTTCAGCTATTTTCTGATCCAAACCTTCCATTTTATAGACATACCAAAAATTGGACTAGTATATTAGGGCTTTGTGGTAATTTTTAAGGTCCAGTTACTTATCATGTAATAATTTTTTGGCAGGTTAATAGAGAATTTCAGCTTATTTTCTTGAATCCAACCTTCCATTTATAGACTTGCTAAAATTGGAACTATTATATTAGGGCTGTGTGGTGTATTTTTATCGCACTTACTATCAGTATAATATTTGTGGCATGTTAGATAGAGAATTTTCAGCTATTTTCTGAATCCAACCTTACATTTATAGGACATACCAAAAATTGTAACTTGTAGTATTAAAGGGCTTGTGTGGTAATTTTTTAAGGCACGATTACTATCATTAATTAATTTTGTGGGCATGTTAATAGAGAATTTCGAGCTATTTATCTGAATCCACATAAGGACTTCATTTATAGACAATAACAACAATTGGAACTAGTATATTTAGGGCTTGTGGTAATTTTTAGGGCAAATTACTATCAGTATAATATTTTGTGGCAGGTTTATAGAGATTTTTTACGCTAATTTTCTGAATCCCAACATTCATTTATAGACATACCAAAGAATTGGAACTAGTAATTTAAGGGCTTGTGGTAATTATTTTCAGGCAAGTTGTACTTATCAGTAATAATTTGTGGCAAGGTTAATAGAGAATTTCAGCTATTTTCCTGAATCCAACCTTCATTTATAGACATAACCAAAATTGGAACTAGTATATTAGGGCTTGTGGTAATTTTTAAGGCAAGTTTACTATCAGTAATAATTTGGTGGCACGTTAATATAGAATTTTAACTATTTTCTGAATCCAACCTTCATTTTATAGACAATACCCAAAAATTGGGGAAACTAGTTATTTAGGGGCTTGTGGTACAATTTTTAAGGCAAGTTCTATCAGTATAAATTTTGTGGCAGGTTAATAGAGAAATTTCAGCTATTTTCTGCAATCCAACCTTCATTTATAGACAAACCAAAAGTGGAACCTATTAATATATGAGGGCTTGTGGTAATATTTTAAGGAAGGTTACAAATCAGTACTAATGTTGTGGTAGGTTAATAGAGAATTTTCATCTATTTTCTGAATCCAACCTTCATTTATTAGACATGCCACAAATTGGAACTACGTATATGCGTGCTTTGTGGTAATTTATTTAAGGCAAGTTACTATCAGTAATAATTTGTGGCAGGTTAATAGAGAATTTTTTCAGCTATTTTCCTGAATTACAACCTTCATGTTATAGACATACCAGAATTGGAGACTAGGATATTAGTGCTTGTGGGTAATTTTTAAAGGCAAGTTATACTACTCAGTACTAATTTGTGGGCCAGGTTAATAGAGAACTTTAAAACTATTTTTTTTTCTGAATCCAACCCTTCATTTATAGACATTCCAAAGAATTGGAACTGATAGTATATTAGGGCTTGTTGGTACTTTTTAAGGCACGTTACTATCAATAATAATTTTGTGGGCAGGTTTAATAGAGAATTTCAGCTTTTTATCTGGAATCCCAACCAGTTTGCATGTTATAGACATACCAAAAATTGGAACTAGTATATTAGGGGGCTGTGGTAATGTTTTAAGGCAAAGTTTTACAATCAGTAATAATTTGTTGCAGGTTAATAAGAAATTGATCTATTTTCTGTAATCCAACCTTCATTTATAGACATAACCAAAAATTGGAACATAGTATATTAGGACTTGTGGTAATTTTTAAGGCTAAGTTACTATCAGTATATAATTTGTGGCAGGTTAATATAGAATTTCAGCTATGTGTCTGAATCCAACCTTTCATTTATAGACATAACGAAAAATTTGAAACTAGTACTATTTGGCCTCTGTGGTAATTTTTTTTAAGGCAAGTTTCCTATCAGTAATAATTTGTGTCTAGGGTTTTTAATAGAGAATTTTCAGCTATTTTCTGAATCCAACCTTCATTTATAGACATACCCAAAAATTGGAACTAGTATATTCGGGCTTGTGGTAATTTTTAAAGGCAAGGTTTTTACAATTCAGTAATATTTGTTGCAGGTTAATAGAAGAATTTTCCGCTATTTCCGAATCCAACCTTCATTTATAGACGCATAACCAAAAATTGGAACTAGTATATTAGGCTTGTGGTAATGATTTTTAGGCAAAGTTATCAAATAAAAGTATAATTTTGTGGCAGGTTAATAGACAATTTCAGCTATTTTCTGAATCCAACCTTCATTTTAATAGACATACCAATAAATTTGAACTAGTATATTAGGCTTGTGGTATTTTTTAAGGCAAGTTACTATCAGTAGATAATTTGTGGCAGGTTAATAGAGAATTTTCGGCTATTTTCTGAATCCACCTTCCATTTATAGAACGTACCAAAAACTGGAACTAGTATATTAGGGCTTGTGGTTAGTTTTAAGGCAAGTTTTACAATCATTAAAATAATTTGTGGCCGGTTAATAGAGAATTTTCAGCTCTTTTTCCGAATCCAACCTTCATTTATAGACATACCCAAAAATTTGAACTAGTATATTTAGGGCTTTGGGGTAATTTGTTAATACAAGTTACTATCCAGTAATAATTTTGTGGCAAGGTTAATAGAGAATTTTCAGCTATTTATCTGAATCCAACCTTCATTTATAGACATAGACCAAAAATTGGAACTAGTATATTAGGGCTTGTGGTAATTTGTAAGGCAAGTTACAATCGTCATAATTTTGGGCAGGTTAATGACAATTTTCGCTATTTCTGAATCCAAAGAGAAACAACTGAAAGACCAGAAAAATAAAGAGATAATACATCGAAGAAAAAAAATAAATGAAAATAACGCTAAAGCCATGGGCGGCAAGACCAAGCAATCAATAAAAAAAGATAGAAACCACTCTACGGAAAAAAAAAAAAAATAAGGAACCCAATAAAACCAAAGGGTCCACAAGTCCAAGCAATGATTAAATAATCACAAGAAAATCAAAAAAATAACAATCAAAAAGAAGCTAAGACAAAACATAAAAGGAAATCCAAATAATAAATATCAGCAACAAAAAAACAACCAAACAATCCACAAAAAAAAAACAAAATAAAAAAACAAGAGGCCCCCAAAAAACTACTTCATTTATAGCATACCAGAATTTAAACTAGTAGATTAAGGCTTTGTAGTTGATTTTTTAATAGTAAGGTTATTATCGTATAATATTTGTGGCAAGATTAAAAGACCTAACTTTTGGCTACTTTAACTAATCAAAACTTCTGTCAAATACCTGTAAAAAACTAAAAGTAGTAATTTTAGGGCTTGTGATAATTTTTTGTGGTAGGTGATTATTGCCAACAATTTTGCAGTCAGTTTTTATGAGGTTGCTTTTGGTTCATATTATGATCAAAACTTCATTTTGCCGACCCTTGCCATAAAGAGGGATGAGGGATATGAGGGATGAGAAAATCCTTAAACTATCTTAAACTTCTTGGAAGCGCATAAATTTTTTTCCGAGCTGAAATTACAACTGTTGACCTGTCAAACAAAGTAACAGAAACATTTGTTGCTACTCAAAAGTACCACTAGAACAGAAAGAATGGTGTTTGAATAACCTGGCCACTTTACTATTCCAGACACCATTTAGTTCGATAAGATCATTCCCTTAAAAAGAAAACGCTACTAAGAAATATGAAACGGGCTTCTGAAACACCAAAAAGTGAATTAATAGTTAACCAGATTTTCCAACTATTGGACGGGAGAGGGGCCTTGACTTTTTCAACAAATGGCAAGTGATTATTCTTACTTATGAAAGAGAAATGGAAAGTACGAGTCAGTATGTATATGTATACATAGTTCTTTATTTTTGTGCCCTTTTTTTTTCTTTGGGATTGGGGGGGGGGTATTTTGTACTGTAGTAATAGATTTTGGCTCATCAAGAGGCTAAAGTTTAACAAGAGTTGAAATTGAAAAAACAAGTATATCAGGGCTTGTGTAATTTTATGTTAAGTTTTTATCGGTAATAAATTTGTGGTAATAATTAAATTTTCAGCAACAAACAACGAAGCAGACTGGCGAATGCTCTCTAGCGATGTTGAAACACAACAACACAACAATCTTTTCAGCAACAACCAACGAAGCAGAATGGCGAATGCTCTCTAGCGAATGTTTGAAACAACAACACAACAAACAATCTTTTTCAGCAACAACCATCGAAACAGGACTGGCGAATGCTCTCTAGCGAATGTTGTAACAACAACAACAACAATCTTTTCAGCAACAACCATTCGAAGCAGACTGGCGAATGCTCTCTAGCGAATGTTGAAACAACAACAACAACTAAACAAATCTTTTCAGCAACAACCAATGAAAGCAGGACTGGCGAATGCTCTCTAGCGAATGTTTGAAAACAACAACAAACAATCTTTTCAGCAACAACCAACAAGCAGGGATTGGCGAATGCTCTCTAGCGAATGTTGAAACAACAACAATCTTTTCAGCAACAACCAACAAAACAGACTGGCAACTGCTCTCCTAGTGAATGTTGAAACAACAACTACAAAACCATCTTTTCAGCAACAACCAACGAAGCAGGACTGGCGAATGCTCTCAAGCGAATGTTGAAACACAACAACAACAACACACAATCTTTTCAGCAACAACCAACGAACAGGATTGCTTAAACACTCTCTAGCAAATGAGGCCAAAATACTTTTCTTTCTTTCATTTTCCTATTTAATTCTCTATTTAGGCCCTTAACACCGGCTGTAACATCAAGCAGTATAAGTGTTTGAAATAGCATAAATTTGTTTCATTTTATCTTGTCAATTTAATGAAAATTATGTTTTTGCCTCAATATTGATGTTGAATACGTTCCATTCCGGTCAAACGGAGAAATAGAATAATCCTCAGTTTTAATATCAGAAGCTTAAATAAATTATTATTTACGTTTATTTATTATCAGAAGCTTAAATTATTTGTGTTTATTTCTCAGTCACTTTTTTACTTTTTCTTAGCACTGGCCGACAAAACAAAACCACTTCAGCCAAAAAGGTACACAACATACTTGTCCCTCTGTACTTTCTTTTTCAACTAACCTGTGCTCTGCATATTAATCCATCCTGAAGCGGCTTTCACCACCATGTACATAATTTTTCTATGTCAAAAGTGGTTAAGTTACAGTACATTACGTATAATTTTTCGCACTAAAACAAATCTATAAACCATCATAAGTCATTGTCTAGAAGCATCATAATCGTTATAGGCAAACTATTCAAAATAGAAATATTGAATGGGAGTTTGGAATTAAAGCTCTGATCAAGTGTGAAAGGCTTCAAAGGAAAAAGTCTTGCATAATTATTCAATAATATCTCAACCAAAATTCCATTTTGTTTGATGCTCTATTGGCTTATCATTAATATTACATAAACTTGCATAACGTAAAATCTAGGGAGAGTTTCAAGTCTAGTTTACGCTGCATATATTACAGAAAAACTTTCCCCCGTAGATTTGCATAACTTTACATAAATATTGAAAGTTCGACGACGTAATTTAAAAGAGCCGTGGCAGATTTGAAATCAATCAAAAATAGTTCTTGGAAAAGAACATGCAAATTTTTCAAGATAAGTTAACAATTTACATGTGGAGCTTTTACGTAAATTTAGATCTTAATAACGAAGTTTCTGGTGGTAATCCTTAAGCTTGGTAAATCTTAAAGTAAAACTTAAGCTTGATAATGCTACACACTTTCAGCGGCACCACTAGTATTTTATTCTTATTAAACGCATCAAAAATCAGCATCCAGGTGTTTCTGGTGGTAATCCTTAAGCTTGGTAAATCTTAAAGGTAAAGCTTAAGCTTGATAATGCCTGCACTGTCAGGGCACGCACTATTATTTTATGTTTTTTATTAAACTATCAAAAATCAGCATCCAGGGGTTCTGGTGGTAATCCTTAAGCTTGGTAATCTTAAAGGTAAAGCTTAAGCTTGATAATGCTGCCCTGTCCAGCGGACCTACTAGTATTTTTACTCTTATTAAACGATCAAAAATCCAGCATCCATAGGGGGAATAGAAAGAACTCCATCCTGAGATTGGTCCAAAGTACCTCACGGTTCGATACATTGTCGAGCCCCCCCCCCTCCCCCTCCCCAATTCCACTCATAGGAATTAGACCTATATACACCTATTATTATCATGTTACCAGAGAACATAAGAAACCTAACTTGGGACAGACCCACGGATTTGTTGGGCAATAACTGCATCCCCAATTAGTAATGAAGGTCTTTTTTCGGCCAGACCCGGGACTTCTAAGGAAAGAAATTCCCCAGTTTTTCGGAAAAGTCACCTTTTCCATGTCACATACTGCTTGATTTTGCATCGTCATTTCGATTTCTTCAAGATGAAGGAGAAGAGACAACTTGTCCTGAAAAAAGAAATAAATAAATTTTCATTTGAAACTAATGATAACATCTTAACCAAAATTACAATTAGAAATGAAAAAAAAAAAAAAACTAAAGCAAAGTACATTTAAATTAATTACAATAAGAACCAATACTGAAGATTAAAAATTGGACCAACTTGAACCAGAAGTTTTCTCCCAAATCCTCTCTTTGCCATCCAAAAACATGTTTTTCTTTCCGTTTGAAGATAATTTAAACACAATTTTTTAAACACCACCACGACCATAGTTAAAACAAAACCGCAAAACTAAACCCATCGTGAAAAAACAAAAGAAATGTGGTTCTACAATTAAATTCAGCTGAAGATAAACAAAACAAGTATCTTATATTATTTCTGTTATATTCAATATTAATCTTTAAATATTAATATTGAAAATTTGATATTAATATTGGACGAATTTAATATTGTTAAAGAAACCAAAGTAGGCACTTTATCATTTTTTTTTTTTTTTTTTTTTTTTGTAAATGTTAAATGAAGCAAATAATGTTTTTAAGCAGCCCATCATGCGTTCAGATATAAAAAAAAATAGCTTGATATAAATAGCCCGAGTTTTAGAATGATAATTAATTTGGAAAAAACTACACTCCAGATAATTCGAACAGGTTTTTGGATGTTTTTCCTATCATTTAACCCGCTCTCTCAGTTTTTTTTTTTTTTTTTTTTTTTTTTAAGAATTACTGATTACATTAATTTATATGGATAGGCCTAAGTCGAAATGGAGTTGAAGAGGATAAAGATTACCGTGACTGAGATCTGGTCAAACGTGTCTCGAAAATCACATTCAAAGGATCAGTCAAGCTTCATCTACGAGGCAGGCCATAAAAACGACAGATAGAGAACTTCGACAACGTCGAGATAGCACAGTTATCACACACTGTATCTGATAAGAGGTAGCGTATACCGACCGACTGCGCACAGTTTGTGGCCCAAAATGTCCCACGGGGATGATCGGGACTTAAGTGAATAAGTAAGGGGAATTAAAAACTGTTCAGTTGGTAGGGAAAAAAAATTATCGTCCATATGGCATGAATAGAAGTTATTTAATTTCTATTTTAGTGTTACATTATATTGTTAATATAGTAGTTTTCTACTACTAATATAATACCCTTTTTTACCCAGGAAAACTTAATGCTTAAATATATGACAGAACAACTTGAGCCTTTGTAAATTTTTATGTCAAAAGTGTAGTTATTACAAGTTTTCAGGTCCCTTTGAGTAATTTCTAGTACAAATAGGTTCTATATTATAATACAGTTGCAGTTATAACTATAACACAGTTAAAATTATAACAACAGTTACAATACAAGTGCATACTAAAAATCCAGTTTACATTTTGCTGTTTCTAGGGTGATTAAAAACACAGCCAATTTTGGGCCTGCCTACATAGCTGTACAAGGGCTTTGCGTTTATGGAGCTTAGGTATGTAGAATGGTATATGAATTTGTCAGCCAAAAATACTTTCCCAATTTGAACACAAATGTATATACTTATGGATCTCATGTAAAACTATTGTGGTGCAACCACTAATTTAACATTAGTAGAACTGATACCTTAAAGCCAATGTGAAGTCAACAGACTTAATTGCAGCAGCCGCGTGAAGCAATTTTATTATGAAATCAAACACTTTTTATATATTGTGGTGCAACCACTATTTAACATTAAGTAGAACTGATACCTTAAAGCCAATGTGAAGCACACTTATTGCAGCAGCCGCGTGAAGCAATTTTATTATGAATCACACTTTTGATATATTGTGGTGCAACCACTATTTAAACATTAGTAGAACTGATACCTTAAAAGCCAATGTGAAGCACCACTATTGCAGCAGAAGCCGCGTGAAGTAATTTATTATGAATCCCTTTTGATTAATCACTATAGGATATAATTGTGAAACTAATATTAAGCTTGTTTCTTTTAATTTGCGCCATAAGCTATAATCATGAATTAACAATTTAAACATTTTTATATTCTGAAAATGATTACAGTCATTTTTTTTTCATTATCAAAGTGCTTGGTGGGATATGGCCATAATACCTTCTCCTCTGTGGCACACAATGGTTCGGGTTAAGAGGGTCTGGAGGTTACATTAGAGAGCATTCAAAATACGGCGGCATATTACACAGGTACTCCAGAATTACTGGTGAATATAATTTTTGTTTTCAAATTTCGACAAAAAAGACGTCAAAAATTCAAAACTATACACAGATCTTAGTTCAGATTGATTTACACTGATGGAGTTAAGCAGGTCATAGTTAAGGAAAAGAAAGTGTATTCTAAATGTGAGTTTGAATTTATAAAACCTGTGCCGTTTTTAAAGGTTGTTTGAGGAATGTTGACGAGTATAGTGGAAGATTTTTGATTGTTTGATTTTTTTTAATACAGTCACACCAGTAGCAGCTCAAAAAAACAGCGAGGAAAGATATACGTATTTATTTGTATAATCAGTATTGATTATGCAGTTAGTTCATTCTTATAGTCCAGTCTTAAGGAAATTTTTACTTTCCTGGCACGCCCTTAGACAACTTGTTTTTGGAAGTTCATGGGCAGGCCAGAGAATTCAGTTGAAAGAAGTTGTTATTCTTGTACACACATGTATGTATATTGTTTAGTTATATTTTGACAATAAACAAAACTTAACTGTTTCGGTATAGCAAAGGCAATGACAAATTAGAGCATAGCCACCACGCATTTAATGGCAACATAACTTTTGGCAACACATGTTTTGCTACGCATTAAATGGCAACATAACTTTTTCGTATAGCAATGAAATTAGAGCATAGTCACTACGCCATTAAATGGCAAGTTGAAAGTCTAATAGCCTACATTACGATGGTGACTTGTGCGTCTTAAGTAAGATTTAAGCAAAATGAATAAATTTTTAGAAGTCTTGAGGCTTCAAATGAAATAATAGTTTAAACATTAACGTTTAGACGAATATACTGTTTATATTTGGAATATTTGAGGGAAAGAGGTGATATCGAATGCCAAGAAACTTTACCAAGGAATAACCTTGACTTACCTAGGTGGTGTTATAGTAAAGGCCAAGGCATAATACAGCCTTCCACATTTGAAAAAAAGTTCGAAAGGACATGAGGTAAGTCTTAAAACCAAGATAAGACAGTAGCAGAGACTACAAAATGACAGTTTGTCTATGACGTTATCTACGCATATCTCTATAATATTGGTGCTTTTACAGAGTCGAAGACAATTTATTACATCTTTTCAGTAGAATTGGTCCTTTCCATAGTATTAAGTACTCATTTGATCGACTTGATATCAAACAATAAGCTGCACGAAAAATGTGGTTCAATCTCGCTGTCTAGGGAGATACTAAATTTAAGATAAAGAAGATTGGGCCACGCTTAACGGATGAAGGATGATAGACCAAAATTCATGCTATTCGGAATCAAATTGCACCTCAATGAAACATCCTCAACTGAAGGAAGAAGATGTCATAAGGACAGATTCATAGGAGGTAGGAATTGCATCAGTGCGAGGCCCTGAACAGAGTAAGGGAGTAGCATGCACAGCTGTCGTTAGTATTATTTCTTCATTAATTATTATTAAGTTTTGAATTTTTGACTTTTAAGCTATAAAGTGAAAGTAACTTTTTTTTATTATTTGTAGTTTTTTTTCTCAACTATCTGTTACTTTTGACAAAGGCAATGATTGTTCAATTATATTTTTCTAACCTTCTTAACAGACATCAAGCAATTCATCTTCCTCTAAAAAACGAAGCATATATACA
Source organism: Artemia sinica (assembly GCA_027921565.1). Taxonomy (NCBI): domain Eukaryota; kingdom Metazoa; phylum Arthropoda; class Branchiopoda; order Anostraca; family Artemiidae; genus Artemia; species Artemia sinica. The sequence continues at coordinate 6,727,915 of CM051268.1, read as the reverse complement.
AATAAATTCTGCACTTAAAATAAAAAAGAATAACAACAGAGAAACATTACAAATGATCTATTTACGAGTATTTTAAAATAGAAATTTACTCTTAGATGTCCCTACAGCCAACGTATTTCAATACTTACTGTATAATTATGATGAGACTTTTTAAAATTTTCCCCGAGACAAGGATAATGCTGTAAGAGGTCCTCTTGAATACAGTACCCGCGACCAGAGAACTTTAGGAACAAGATAGTGCAGTAGCTTATTTTCGGGGCAAAAGCGGGTGGTTTGAACGGATTTTATTTTTTTTATTATTTTTTTTTTTTTATATTTATTTATTTTTTTTTTTTTGACCCAATGACACACCCCCCCCATCTTCCAAGTATCTTGGCCCAAACTTATGCATATTTTCATCTGCATTCTTACGCAACTGTCTTCTTGCATAAAAACATAGCCTTTATCGACTGTGCACTAGCATGCTTGGATTTAAAAACAATCTCCTCCCTCTAACGCAAAAACGTTATCTGACGTCCGATTTTGAAGCCAGCAAACTCACATATGCATAATTCCGTGCACTCCAATTTTCCATATTTTTTAGCAGCAATGTTGAGCCGAATACGCAACAACTCCTTGACTTAATAGTTCACTGCATCAACTGGTTCATTGAGAAGCTGTTTTTGTGGAACACCACAATCTGATATAATCTTTAACAGACATGTTTTGATGAGAAGTGCTTGTATTTTTAACACTAAAATCAGTTCACAAGAGATCCAACCTTTAAGCAATCACTTCAGAGGGGGTTCCCAATTCTTGAACGACGATTCCTTCTTTATTTTTGAGCAGTTCTTCTAAAAAAGCACCACGAGATTTTAATCTCAGATGGTAAACAGCGGTTTTTGGACGCATTTAAGTAACATGGCAACAACGCGCCATTGATATTTTTTGTGACTATATTCGACGCATTGAATCTTACAAAGTCACCTAATCGAGGAGCATAGTTTTGCCAATAGCAGCCTTTATAGAGAACGTAATATTTTCGTCCACAGTTCCATATTTGTCATTTAATCGAGTTATTTTTCCTTCAGTCTCCCAAACACGAAGATGATTCACTTTCTTTATCACAGGTTCAGACCTGAAGTCATCGACATCTTCTTGCAGTTCAATTGATACAACATCACCTGAGAAGAGAAAAGTAAAATGAGTAAAACAGTGCAAAACTAGAACACATTATGTGCCTAACTCGAGCAAATCAACACCACAGCACGAAGCTAGCAGGAATTGTGGCAACAATGTGGTAAATCTATTACCAGTTTCTGTTACTCTTTCAAAATGTGATTTTACCAAAGTTTTGGAGTCTATCGCTGCAAGTTATTGTCCTGGACGAATTTCAGTAGAGAATGAGGTTGCTTTGTCATTTAGAGTTAGGCACAGAGGCAATAATATTTTTTTTTTTCCTTTATCTATAAGACGTAGAAAAAGAACCATGTCATGTTTATTTTTAGCGGAAATTTCGGTAAAATTTCCGCCAAAAGAAGCGTGTATACAGCACCTATATTATTGCGTTATTGCCTGGACAAGAAATCAGGGGCTTTGACAATTAACGACGTGTTGCTTTTTATGTAACCAAAAGGGTCCAAAAACTTTTTTTAACAATAAACAAAGCCCAGATAATTGAAGTTTTCCCCAAAGTTGTCAAACTCTAATTTTTGGGTCTGTATTTAGGATTTATTGCCTTTTTTATATCCATACACAATGTTTTCATACTGTGACTTTCTTGCTGCGTGTTTTTTTCTTTCAGAAACGCAGCAAAGGTTTGCTAGGGTTTTTTTTTTCTATATATTTGAAAGGATGCAAGGCAAACTGTCTTGGAGTCATAGATTATTGTTATAATTGATGTCACCATTCTTGTTATAGTGTGGTAACTCTTTACCTGCTCGTGTAATGGGTTTTATTTTTTGCTGACTTACTCGACTTACTGACTTGTTTTCCGTCCAGCCTTTGCGGCTTCTACTTTTCTGGAAATTGTTTTCTTCCACAATTTTTTCTGGGATTTTTCTTTTTTATTTAGGCTTCTTCTTTTCTGAAAATTTGATGGATACGGGTGACAATATTTGGATTGTTCTGGCGCTAGTCCCCACAGCTTGTGGATGTTATAAGTCTGGGAGTTATCAAGCCATCTCTTGCAGGGTAGACTTTGTGGGCACGTGCCGTATATTCGTTCTTTGAAGGCGATTTTCGGTACCTGCGTGGCTGAATCTCGTTGAACGTGACCAAGCCAGCAGAGCTGTTGACTTTTGATCCGGTCCATGATTGTGTGAGAGCGATGGAGGAGTTAACGCAGGTTTTCATTTGATACTCAGTCTGCGTAGGTGATCCCCACTATGAAGACGGAGGCACTTGTTTTTAAATGAGGATATTTTTATTTATTCATCAGCCTTTATTGTCTAAGTTTCACTTGAGCATAGGGCAAATGGAGTATTATCCGTGAGTTTTAAGGAGTCGGACCTTTAAAGATATTGACGATGCCTTAGATTGATCCAAAACATTGGAAAACAACTAAACAATATCAAGGGTTCTTTTATAAAGAAATCATCACAAAGATTTCCCCTGTATCATTTTTTTTTACCAAGTTTTGGTCATTTGCGTTATGCCAAGTACGAACCAGTCACACCTGTTGATATAAAAGCTAAAATTCCATAAACAATACGTGTTTTTCCTTGTTTCTTAAGATCCAAATCGGTTAGAAAAATTAAATGGCAAATACTGAATTTTGCCACTGACTGAATACTGAAATACTGAAATGGCAATAAATTGATTGATTGATTGATTGACTGAATTGAAAAGCCTGGGATGAAACCGAATTTGTACTCAACTAATTTTCTACTAATACTATATCTTTGTTTGTTTCTCCATACTCATCATAAGATAGGAAAAAATGTTTCCAAACTTTTTGTCTTTTCAGATATAAAAAAAATCATATGTCAAATCGTTGCTCTGGTTGGCGAGTCATCGAGTTTACAGTTGGAAGTGGAAAATCGTTCAGCTTTCCAGAAATACGCCTAAGAATACATTACAGGCACTGCAGCCCCTAGGTGAGATTACAACGTGGCTCGAGCATAATTTCAATATTTTAGAATCATTTATTTCATCATATATTTATTGAGGAGCTGAAACATTAGGATCTTTTTCAGAGAATTTAGACACTTCACAGTAGGGATTTTTTAAAAGACGTTAGATAAGATAATATTGAAACTTGAAAAAATTTAGTCGCTATTCTAAAAATCATTAACTTAAGTAGTTCTGGCGTTAATTCACTTCCTCCTTCCTGTTTTATTCTTCATAGAATCAAGCACGCTAAACTAACATGTTCCTTTATTCCAATGTAATTTTGCTTTCGTCTTCTAGCCACAAGTCTTGTTTTGCAACATTTTCGTTTGCAGATTTCTGCTGTTTCTGGTTCCATCCCAATTTCTTTACCTGTTTCAAGGTAATATTTCATCTTGTTTAATTTCGGATTCGTTGTAGAAACTAAAAACGATATGACCACTACCCCTGGGGGGAAAGTAATCTAATTTTTGCTCTTGAAATGTATTAAAACTAAAGCAAAAACAAGATAATTGTGCTATTACATAATTTAAATTTTCAGAAATTACAATGAATAAGGAACTTTTTTATATTATGTCTGTAAAGGATAAACAGAAAGGGGAATTTGAGTAAATGCCACAATTTCTTAGTTCAAATAAAGTTGCTGATTTTGCCCCCCCCCCCCATAAGTTTGAAACTACACAACAATACGGTAGTTATGCCAATGTGTACTTTGGATATTTTCAGAGGGCATAGGCCTTGGAAAATTCCTGATTGCTATTGAATTATATAACAACGCTATTAAAGCAAAATATAGCGACTGGGGAAAAGCTGGGGCAGATTTTTTTGGTACAAATTAAAAAAAACGTTTTTCCGAAAAATAATTTTTTCAAAGAAAAGTAAAGGCCATTTTTTAAACTTGAGCTCAGGGCAGATACAAATACCTGTTAAAAATTCAAACTCAAAACGACCAGAAATTACTATTAAAGAATAAATTAAACCCAAAACGAACAGAAATTAAATAAGCAGTCATACGGAAAAACATACAAGAAATAAATAATATAAATGAATAAATATGATCTTAAAGCGAGTAATGCTTCGATTGAATATGCAAATCCAGCTTTAAAACGAAAAAAAAATATTTTGCTATTGAAGTATGAAATGAAATTTAAACCGAACAAAAATTAAATAATAATCAAAAAAACAAACATACAATAGATATTTAATGTAAATGAATAAATAAATCTTAAAATGAGTGAAACTTAAATTGAATATGAAAATCAAGCTTGAAACGAACAAAAATCACCACAAGCAAGATTTTGGGTATCGCCTCCTTCTCTCACTGTAAAGGTCTAAAACCTACTGCGTCATTGGCGCTTTACTGAAAACCAATTTTATCACAAATATTTTCTTTTGTACTTAATACTGAAAACAAACATTAAAATTATAGTTAAATTTTGAACTGATGAGCTTTCAGCAATTAATATCATTATACATCAAATATTCAGTTGAATTATAAGTTCTTTCTAAAATTGTTCAGACGCATATAATTTCACTACAACAAGAGTTTGGATACTGCCCCCTTCCTTAACTGTATATAAAAAAACCAAAAGCCTACTGCGTCATTGGCGCTTCACACCGAAAACGAATTATCTTACAAATATTTTTCTTTTCCAGTTAAAAATAAAATTAGAGTGAAATAAATTCTTGAACTGATGGATCTTTCAACAACTTATATCATTATATATCAATATTCAATTTGATGTTATTTATACTTTCCAAGACTGTTCAAGACGCATATAGTTTTTCAGTAAAGTGCCAATGACGCAGTAGGTTTTAGACTTTTACAGTGAGAGAAGGAGGCGATACCCAAGCTCTTGTTTGTATTGATTTTTTGTCCCGTTTCAAGCTTGATTTGCATATTCAATTTAAGACTTAACTCGTTTTCAGATTTTATTTATTCATTTACATTAATATCTATTGTATGTTTTTGTTTGTATTGATTGTTTTATTTAATTTCTGTTCGTTTTAAGTTTCATTTATAGGCCCACTTCATAGAAAAATGTTTTTGTTTTGTTTTAAGCTTGATTTTCATGTTCAATCGAAGCCCTACTCGTTTTATAAGATCTATTTATTCTTTTATATTATAACTTGTTGTATGTTTTTTTTTCCTATGATTGCTTATTTAATTTCTGTTCGTTTTGTTTTTCATTTATTCTTTGATAGTAATTTCTGGTCGTTTTTGAGTTTGAATTTTAACAGGTATTTGTATCTGCTGAGTTCAAGTTTTAAAATCAAGCTTACTTTTCTCTGACAAACTTATTTTTCGGAAAGCTTTTTTTTTTAAAGTAATTTTTGTTCGTTTTTTGATTGCAAAAAGTTTCAAGTTTTAAAAAAATTCGTTTATTTCAAAATCAAACTAAAAAAAAAATCAAATCTTCATCAAAGTATCAAAACTGGTACCAGAAAGTAACAATATCAAAGTGAAAAAATTTTTGCCCCCTTTGAAATGAGCCCTCTTTGAGTTTATACAGAAGACCCCTTCTATATGAAGTGCGTCTGGGAAAAAAATAAATGGAGTGTGGGGGGAGGCTAGCTACCCTCCGAAAAAAAGTGAATTACACTTTCAATTTCCAATCAAATGAGCCCTCAATGAAGTTTGTACGAGCACCCCTTCCATAAAAACCATATATGCCCCAGGGCATAACTTACAACGCCTACCCTCGGGCCCTGGGGGGCTGTGTCGACACTGGAGTTTTTGTTATCTGAACTTTGAACTATTTTTAACAAAATGTCTATCTCAAAATTTTTATCTTATACATTTAAGGCGTGGAGGAGGGGGGGGGGCTAGTTGTCCTCCAATCTCTTTTGACTCTTAAAAAGGAGCGAGAACTTTCAATTTCCATCAAATGAACCATCTCCGAAGTTTATACGAGCATCCCTTCCATAAAACGATATATACCCCCAGAGCATTACTTACAACGCCTGCCTCCGGGCCCTGGGGGGTTGCGTCGACACAGGAGTTTTTCTTATTTGACCATGGGAATTAGTTTTAAATGAAATGGCTATTTTTAAAATTTTTATCGGATAGGCTTGGGGAAAAAAGGATGTGGGGAGGGGAAAGATATCCGAAGGCAACTAGCCTTCGAATATCTTTTGACTCTTAATAAGTGAACTAGAACTTTCAATTTCCCTTCAAATGAGCCGTCTCTGAAGTTTATACGAGCATCCCTTTCATAAGAACCATACACGCCCCCAGGACAACACTTACAACGCATAACCCCTGGGCCCTGGGGGTTGTGTTGACACCGGAGTTTTTGTTATCTAATTTTTGAAATTTTTTTAAAAAACTGGCTATCTCAAAATTTGTAGCGGGTGGGTTTAGGGAAAAAAGAGCGTGGGGGGGGGGCTAGCTGCCCTTAAAAAATCTCTTGACGCTTAAAAAGTTGAACTAAAGCTTTCAATATCCAATCAAATAAGCCCTCTATGAAGTTTTATGCGAGCATCCCTTTCTTAAGAACCATACACGCCCTAGGGCACAACTTAGAACGCCTTCTCCCGAGCTCTGGGGGGTTGCATTGACACCGGAGTTTTTCCTTATCCGACCTTTGAATTGTTTTTTTTTTTTTTTTTAAAAAACAAAATGTCTACCTCAAAATTTTCATCAGATGGGTTTGGAAAAAGAAGGCGTGGGAGGGGGGGGGGCTAGTTGTCCTCGGATCTCTTTTGACTATTCAAAAGTGAACTCGAACTTTCAATTTCCAATCAAATGAGTCCTATCCGAAGTTTATACGAGTATCCCTTTCAGAAGAACCATATATACCCCAGGGTATAAATTACAACGCCTGCCCCCGAGCCCTGGGGGGTTGTGTCGACACCTGAGTTTTGGTTATCTGACTTTTAAATATTTTTTAACTTAATGACTATCTCAACATTTTTATCGGATGCATTCGAGAAAAGAGGGGCGTGGGGATGCCCTCCAATCTCTTTTGACTCTCGAAAACTGAACTAGAATTTTCAATTTCCAATCAAATTAGCCCTCTCTGAAGTTTTTACGAGCATCCCTTCCATAAAAACCATATATTCCCCCGGGCATAACTTACAACGCCTGCCTTCGGGCCCTGGAGGGCTGTGTCGACCCTGAGTTTTCGTACATTGTCTTTGAAGTATTTAAAAAATGGCTATCTCAAAGTTCTTATCAGATGGGTTGAGAAAAAAAAGGGCATGGAGGGGGGGGAGTGGGCCATGTGCCCTCAAATCTCTTTTGACTCTTAGAAAGTGAACTAGAACTTTCAGATTCCAATCAAATGAGCCCTCTTTGAAGTTTATACGAGCAACCCTTCCATAAGACCCATATATGACCCTAGGGCATAACATTATACAACGCCTGCGCCCGGGCCCTGGGGGGTTGTGTCGACACCGGACTTTTGTATATGATCTTTGAACTATTTTTAACAATATAGCTATCTCAAAATTTTATCGGATGCATTTGGGAAAAAAGGGCGTGGGTTTGCCTTCCAATCACTTTCGACTATTAAAAAGGGCACTAGCCATTTCAATTTCCAATCGAATGAACCCTTTTTGAAGTTTCTACAACACTTTCTATAAAAACCTTATATACCCCCAGGGTATAACTTATAAACCTTGCCCTGAGGGCCGGGGGGGGGGGTTGTCATCCCCAAAGACCGAATTTCCAGAATTTTCAACCACGTTGAACAAAATGGCTATCTCAAAACTTTGATTGGATGTGTTTGGGGAAAAGGTGGGCGTGAGAGGGGGGTTAGCTGCCCTCCAATCACTTTCGACTATTAAAAAGGACACTAGCCCTTTTGAATTTTCCAATCGAATGAGCCTTTTTAAGTTTCTACGAACAAAGCTTTCTATAAAAAAGCTTATATGCCCCAAGGGCATAACTTACAACCCTTGCCCTGAGGGCTATGGGGGAGTGTCCTCCTCAAAAACATAATTTCTATCTGGAAATCAACTACATAGAACAAAATGGAAATCTCAAAGTTTTTTTGATTGGATGTGTTTGGGGAAATGGTGGGCGTGGAAGGGGTTTTTCGTTGCCTTCCAGTCACTCTTGACCCTTAAAAAAGGCAATAGAACTTTCGATTTCCAATCGAATGAGCTCCCTTTGAAGTTTTTTACGATAAATCCTTCCATATGAAGTGCCTCTCGGAGAAAAAAATAATAAAAACATTGGAGCCTTATGGCCTTTACTAATAGGCAACGCTATAGCGTTGCCTCTGATATATGACGTCATGCAAAATTAAACATGGTTTTTGAATGAATCCAAATAGCTAAAGAAAAGGCATGGGAAAATGTCTGAGGTAACGATGCCCGAAAACGAAGCGCAGCGAGGTCTGATCTGTGGTTAAAAGAAAGCAACAGTTAGAATCAGAACAAGTCCCTGATGATAATAGATCCTATAAAACGGATGATTCTTTGATACATTAACAGCAAGGGGGGATGAATTAGGAGGGATTGAATTCAAGCCAGAAATCCTTAATTCAAATTAAATAGTTGTTTCGACATCTCATGACCTAAAAACAAGAATAATGCGATGATTATGCTAATGCGTAATTAGAGAATCAAATGCATACAATCCTGCTGCATGCCAGGGCCCGACGAAGCCTCAGCTCCTGTTATTATTATATTACATGCAACATACTTAGGCTAGCTTTAGCACTTATGTCCAACATGTGATATCATTAAATTGTCTTCAAAATAAATATTACAAAACAAAAATAAATAGAACACACATACTTTTTATTGACTTGCAAAGTTTCAATCTTGCCTACTTATTAGTGCCGTCCTGCAGTCCTGGCTAAGTGGACGTACGCTGGGTTGAGAATTCTTTGTCCAAAGGGCACGGGTTTTCGATCCCTGGCGTGGCCAGTTATTTAGTTTGGGACGCGGGTCAGTGGTGTGACTCTGTAAGCTTAGCCAGAGTCGACCCAGCTCTAAATGGTACTTGGAGAAACTGGAGAAGGTAAGCAGGAAGGGTGTGTGAAAGCAAAGGATGGCTGGCCCCCAGCCCCCCATTGCACTTCCTGGCTGAAGGGCCAAGAAACGGAGATCAGCACCGCCGTTTGGACCTTAAGGGGCTAGTGCCGTCATACTTACTACTTTACTTACTTATTGACAAAGAAGGAATAATATAAGTCTCTAGTTGAATATCCAGGAGTCTATCAGAGGCAGTGCTATAGTGTTGCCTAAGTAAAGAAACATATGCCTTCAATGTTAGATTTTCTATTTATTCAATTTTTTCTGGTAAGTTTACATGGAAAGGGTAATTGTAAAAACTTAGCAAGGGTTCCTTTGCTTGCAAATTAAAAGTACGACCATAGTGTGAATTTTAAGATTTGAAAGTGATTGGAAGGCCAACTTTCCCCCCTTTTCACCACCTGACCCTTCCGCACCTCCCAATGCATCCAATTGAAATTCTATGATAGTCATTTTTGTTGAAAATAGTTGAAAGTTTTGATTATTTACACACAGTCTTGATTTAGTCTTGAAAGTGATAACACCTTTTTCTGGATTTTATGAACTTGAAACTCGGTAGGATCTTAAATTAATTCAGTAACCGGTGTTAATTGCGCGACCATTCTTTCAAAACATTTTTTATACGGATTAAAAATGTTATAATCTACTGACCTAGTTCCTGGACATTTATTTATACTTTGTAAAAGTGGTTTTGAACTCGAGTTATTTCAGTGATAATATTGGAGAATAGCCACCAAGCAGTGCGATTATGAATAAATATCGGACATCCGATATTTAGAGGCAATTACGCAGCGATTAAGGTGGGGAAGAAAAGTAAGCAGAAGAGAAAAGGAGAGTTGTTAGCAAGAGCCGTGGAACCCGCTTGGCTTGCCCCCTTAAATTGCAGGGACAAGGTAGACAGCCTTCAACGCTGCCCTTACTTCTCTCGCGAGAAAGCCACCAGAAAAACATTGAATGAATTAAAGTGGTTACTGGCGCTTTTCCTTAATTTCCAAAGCGTTTATCATTCTTTTGGATTGGGAATGCCCTATTCTAACCGCCGTACTCCGTTAAGCACAACAATTATTTTTCACCTATGATTTCCCCCTAATTAGTTCAATATTCATCTAGCATTGGAACGAGCAAGACGTATTGTGAGCGCGCTATAGCTGTTTTTATCATGTCTGGAGGGGATGAAGACAATTTGCATTATTGTCCGGTACTGTATTTTGTTCAGCAAAACGTTGAGAAAGGAATTGATGATGAGAGGATTAAGAAGTTTGGTGCAGAGTTTTTTGACGTGGATGATATCACGAAGGCGAAGAAATGGCTTGGGTCCAAGCTTTATCCAGAAGCTTTATTTCAGAAGTGAACTAAATCGAAAGCGCTACTTGGGCCATCTAGGCGATATTCTGGACTTTCGACATCCCAATATTTGTAATTCTAAGCCCCAATGAAGTGCCATCGATACCAGTCACAGCTTATTCTGCTCTTTTTTCGAGAGTGGATGAGCTGCGTGTCCAGTTAAAGACAATTTCCAACCAGTTCGAGGCCTATTCCAACCATTTCCCGCCACTACCACAGTCTGGAGCTAGTCTCTCGAAACGAGCCGATAGCCACTCTACTATTGTTGTCTCTAAATTGCCACCGTCTATTAGTAATCCAACAAGCTGTAAGGACTTTATCGACCAACTAAGTTTGTCATCATTCGATTGCTAATGTTCGGCCATTGAGAAATAAACTATTTGTGAATATTGAGAAATCTGTCGCCTCTGATTTCTGTGAGCCTGTTGTTTCGGGTGCTGGCACGAAGATTTTGCAGAAGCGGTACCTCAGAACAGTAAAAGGATTCCCAATGCCGTTTAGTGCTGGTGAATTCAAAATGTACCCTGGAATCGGGGACACAAGTCAATTTGGGTCGTCCCAAACTATCAAGCTAGTCTTTTCGGACTCCTTTGGTAAAAGTGACGCGATAAAAAATTGGTGTGAAAATCGGATACGAGATTTTTCAGCGTTTATGACTTTATAAGTGTACCGCGTTGTTGCTTTAAGGGCAGGTCTCCTGATCATGTTCTAAACGAATGCAACAGTCAAGTGGAAAAATGTGCACGCTGTGCTGGCAATCACTCTTCTTCGAAAGATGCGCCCTATACTAACATCCCTAATTGTGCGAACTGCAGCGGGTCACACACTTCGTATAGTCTATTATGTCCAGTGCTCAAGTCTCGTATTGCGGCGGTGTAAAAAATGATGTTGCAAAAGTTCTCGATTATTTCGTACAACATAAACGGAACGCGTAGGGAAGAGCACATCATTGACGAACTTTCGTGCAAATACGATATCATCTGTCTTCAAGAGCATCTTTTATCATCAGCTAATACCAATCTGCTGAAACGGAGTGGGAATCACATTGCGTTTGTGATGCTGCACGGTTTACGTTTGGTAGACCTTCCGGAGGCCTTGCCTGTATTTTGAAACTTAGTTCTTTTTCATCCGTGACGCCAGTGCTGTTCGACAGTGAAGAAAACATCTTGTCCGTGCGAATTGTCGATGTAGTATTTATTAATGTATATTTTCCTTGTGATCGTAAATCTGTTCAGTCACTGAATAAGTTTGCCAAGACTTGTAGTGTTTTGAAAAAAAGTGGCAGATTCTGCATCATATTTTGGTTACCAATTTGTTGTCACTGGGGATTTTAATGCTGATTTATTGAATTCAAACCTCCGATCGAATATGGTTTTCCAGTCTTTGTCCGAGTTTAAGCTTCTAGATAAGAGTCGTTCATTTTCATATACCCATCATTCTGGGCGTATAACGGCGTATATATATAACGGCATATAAATATCTTAACGGCTTAGTATTTGAGCTTAAACAGGAAACTAAATTAGATTATAAAAAGTATTTACGGTCTGCAAAATTTAGAATTTGTAATTTCCCGACAAGTAATTTAGATTGGAAAAAGGTAGTAAATTCAGATAAAATTGATGATTCTTTTTCAACGAGTACCCCAATTAGCCCTGCTGCTTGGTACAAATATGATCAGATTTTTAACACCATAAACCATCTCGTGCATGCTGCATTTATGAAGCTTCTTAATTCTACGCTTCCTACCTCACCCCTCCAGAACCAGATCCTCCCAGTTCATTTATCTTCGGTGGCACTAGCTATATAGAAGCTCTAGTCAAGTTCTACTGATGGTGATGGCATAAGTGCCAAACACCTAAAGGTTGATTGTCCAGCTCTTGCCCAACATCTACAACTTCTTTTCCAAATGTGTTTATGTACCTCGTTTGTGCCTGAAAGTTTTCTGCGCGGAAGAGTTACCTCAATTTTGAAAAAAGGAAAAATTCCGATTGAGAGTGCATCTTACAGGCCACTAACGGTTTCTTGCAATATAAGTAAAATTTTCGAGTATCTTCTTCCCCCTTCAGTTAACTCTTCCACATATTTCGGTGAAAACCTGATCGGGTTTTCAGCTGGGGTAGGTTTGCCACCAAGCACATCGAGTTTTGGCGAATGTTCTTACTGAGGCGACTAAAATAGATTCAAGTAACATTTATGCGCCTTGAGTCTCTCCATGGCCTTTGACACCGTTAGCCATTCCCATGCCTTTTTATTCATGGTGTTAATATTTCGGTAATTTTTCTTCTTAAATATTGGTATTCTAATTCTTTTTTGCGGATTAAAACAGACATTAGTGTTTCCGAAAGCAAAATTCCATTGCGGCGTGGGGTCCAGCAGAGTGCCGCCCTTTCTCCTATTTATATTTTGTATATCATCTGTTCTTTCTTCTATCCCATCCACTTGCATTCTTAATTCCGTTAACATCTCTTATCTTGCTTATGCAGATGATATTCTTTTGATCAGCAGGACTAAAAAGGGGCTTTCCCAGTCTGTCTTAACAATAGCATCTAAACTTCATACCATTGAACTTTCTCTTAATCTTTCAAAGTGTGAATATCTCTCATTTAATAGTAATAATATGACCCCTCTAGTTTTGAGGATCTTTTCCTGTCCCGTCGGTTCCTTCTTTCTGGTGGCTGGGTATCAATGTTAGTAAAACACTAAAATCTTTCCGAAAGCTCGTCTTCGCTGATTGCAAGACGAGAATTCAGTTAAGTTATTCTAAAATTGTTCTTTAAAAAGTTATTCTAAAGTTATTCAAATCGAGGTAGATACAATAGAAAGTTTCTTGGTAAATTATATTCGGTTTTTACAGATAACTCGGTTTTGTTTCTTTCTGGAATTTACCCTTTTTTTTTTCACCAAAAAGACATCAGATCATCATTCATTCACATTATTTCCGTTTTCCCGCTTTCTATTGTATCTGCCTCCATGGTATAGAAATCGGAATCTCACATCTGCTTACGGTCTTCCGGATGTTGGGTCAAGGCTTACGGAACCTGCCGGCAAACTACCCCAGTCTACATATAAGTATCTGCCAGCCCACAGTGGCCTTACTCGTTTTCTGTAGTTTTTTGTTATTTTTTTGTTGTTTGAAGTGTTGTTGAAGTTGTTTGTTTTGTAATTTTTTTCCCGCAATAGTAATTTAATTTCGTTATATTCATGAACAGGTAATATTCGAACATTTCAAATATGAAGTTCTAAATTATTAAATGATGCTCCATTAAGTCCTGGCCCCGCTGTATTAATTCTTGGTCTGTCTTTTGTCATAGTTTTGTTTTGTATCTTGAATGTTTTTCTTTTCTTTGGTTACTCTGCTCTTGTGAAGTTTTTAAGTTTCATGTATGTAGTGTATTATCTACTTTTTTGCTACACTCTACAATTATCATTTTTTGTATATGATGTGGGTTATAGATAAATTATTATTATTATAAGTTTTATACTGGAAACAAGGGGCTTCTATGACAATCAGTGTTCAATTGGCTCAAAAACTTCCAGAAAATTGGTCTCAAAGTTAAAGAATCAAACGTTTTGTTGTGGGTAGGGGAGGAGCCCAGACATAAGGCAAAACTTTGCATACCCCGTCAATTTGAAACTTAAAGCTGCAAGCCATTGGGCCAATAGGAATTTAAAATACAAAAATAACATTCCAGGGCATAGTTTCTCCCCCTCCCACCCCAATTGGGGCAAAAAATGGGGTCTATAACTTCCTTCCCGGTCGACATGAAGCTCTTATAGTTAATTCATTGGGCCAAGGTGACCCCAATGAAGAAGGACAAAAATATGTTGCCCCCCCCCCCCCAAAAAAAAAAAACGAAGCTCAACAAAGGACCCCATTGCTTCATAAGGTGAGGACATTACGATCAGAGGCTATATTTCATAATTTTTCTCATCGTGATTTCCCACGAAAAAAAATTGGTCAAAGCAGATATTTTTTTGAAACAACACATTGCAAATATTTTATTTTTCACATTTTGAATCCACACAAGCATCGATTATTTGATAATATGCCTCTATTATGATGGGCAGAGTCATCAAAGTGAGTCAAGGCTCAGGCTACACTGGCACATTGGCTCCAAGGATATGCTCTAGTTTTCGGTAATTAAACGATTAATCAAAGTATATACAACATAAACAAATTTTTTTCAAGGTAGATCTGCTTCATAAAAAAAAGGAAAATTGGATCAGAGAGTGTTTTTCATATGCCTTTGTTTTATTTTTAAAGTCGTGTTCAAGAAACAAATTCCTTTTAACTAACGAAAACTGTGGTTTAAGCAAGATAATTAACTTACCAGTAACAAAACTATACTTTGACTGTATCTTGTCATCATCAAAGGTGAACCGACCATCATCAACTATAAAGCTCATGTTACTACAAGATGTTATAGTACCTACATAGTGGCTGATAAATGCTGTTTCAGATGAAGAAGAACAAGGAACTGCACTGCTTTCTAATTGAGCCCCATCTTTCTCTTGGATATCCCAGTAGTCTTCAAACACATTATCAACAGCAACAACTTGCCAATTTTCATGCTCAAAGTTCTTAAATACTCTTAAAATAATTTTATCACCAATTTTCAACTTGATACCCATGGGCAAAAGTGAATGTTTCACATTTATTGAGTCATCAACAACTGAATAGTCGGTTGAGACAGAAGTCACTTTTCCTGTTATTTGAGATGTCTTTGAAGGAGGACATTCCCTAATTAAAACACTCTCATAGTCCTTGATTTTAAATTCCTCATTTGGATCAGCAAAAATAAAACTTTTCAGTTTTGACAAAGCTGAAATCATTTTCAACTCTATATAAGCGGCAGTGTCTAAAAAAAGAATAAAGAAAACAATGAAAAAGAAAGAAAACAAAGAAAAGAAAATAATATATAAGCTGCAGTACCTAACACAGACAATATAGAAAAAATAAACCAATAGAAAAAAGAAAGAAGAAGAGAAAGGAATATATAAGCTGCAGTACCTGAAAAAAATAGAGAAAAATAAAACAATAGGAAAGGAAAAAAGAAAGCAAAGAAAAGAATATATAAGCTACAGTGCCTAAAACCAACAATAAAAAAAATTAAAAGAAAAGAAAGAAAGCAAAGAAAAGAATAAATAAGCTGCAGTACCTAAAGGAAAAAAAAGATAAGAAAGAAAGCAAAGAAAAATAAAGAATATGTAAGCAGCAGTACCTAAAACAAACATAATTAAAACACTCTCATAGTCCTTGATTTTAGATTCCTCATTTGGATCAGCAAAAACGAAACTTTTCAGTTTTAACAAAGCTGAAATCATTTTCAACTCTATATAAGCTGCAGTGCCTAAAAAAAAGAATAAAGAAAACGATGAAAAAGAAAGAAAAAAAAGAAAGAAAATAATATATAAGCTCCAGTACCTAAAACAAACAATATAGAAAAAAGAAACCAATAGAAAAAAAGAAAGAAAGAAAAGAAAGAAAGAAAAGAAAGGAATATATAAGCTGCAGTACCTAAAACAACTAATATAGAAAAAAGAAACCAATAGAAAAAAAGAAAGAGAGAAAAGAAAGGAATAGATAAGCTGCAGTACCTAAAACAAACAATATAGAAAAAAGAAACCAATAGAAAAAAGAAAGAAAGAAAAGAAAGGAATATATAATCTACAGTACCTAAAACAAACAATAGAGAAAAAAGAAACCAATAGAGAAAAAAAGAAAGAAGGAAAAGAAAGGAATATATAAGCTGCAGTACCTAAAACAAACAATATAGAAAAAAGAAACCAATAGAAAAAACGAAAGAAAGAAAAGAAAGGAATATATAAGCTGCAGTACCTAAAACAAACAATAGAGAAAAAAGAAACCAATAGAAAAAAAAGAAGGAAAAGAAAAAAGGAATATATAAGCTGCAGTACCTAAAACAAACAATATAGAAAAAAGAGAAACCAAGAAAAAAAGAAAGACAGAAAAGAAAGGAATAAATAAGCGTGACTTATTTACTTGACTTAAGGCTCCTGCCGAGGGTTCGACCTAGAGAACGATTAGACCAGGTGCCTCCAGGTTGACCTATCGCTTGCCAGGCTCGCAGCTTCTTCCACCGGGATGTGGGCTTGAGGTGAGGAATTCATCGGCTTTGTCTTTCCACCTAGTGGTGGGGGGGGGCGTCCTCTGGGTCACTTCCATCCGTGTAGGGTGGGGTCAAAGTCAACTGCAACCCGTGCTAGAGCGTCACGTGACATGCGAAGGAGGTGGCAGTACCACCGAACAGTACGCTGGGCGAGCTGCGTCGAGAGAGGAGTTTGTGCCGTACGTGACAGGAGAGTCTGGTTGCTAACGAAGTCAGTCCAGTGAATTCTCTTTATTCTTCGGAGATGTTTCGTCTGTGCGACATCGACGGTGCTGAGGATAGATTTTACAGCTGGCCACGTCTCCGCTCCATACAACAGCACGGCGCTGACTGACGCATTGTAAATGCGCATTTTGGTAACGCGGCTTATGTTTGGCTTTCGCCAGATGCTGCTAAGCCTCCCAACAAGTGCCGCCGCTTTGGCTATTTGAGATGTAAGGTCTTTTGTGATCAAGCAATCCTTCGACAGAATAGATCCCAGGTAAGTGAAGTCTTCAACCACATTTACTCGGTTGTTTCCGATGTTAACTTCCTTTACAGTAGAAGGGGGCGTGGGGGCTCAAGGAGCATAACTTTAGTTTTCTGCCGGTTGATCTTCAGTCCAACTTTCAAGGCTTCTTCTGGGAGCACCTGGAGAGCTTTGGCGACCTTTTCGACGGTGTTCGCAAATTAGCGCTATGTCGTCGGCGAAGTCAGCATCAGAGAGTAGCCAGTCTCCGAACTGAAGACCGAACTGAAGGCGATTCGTCGTGCTGGTCATAACATGGTCTATGACGCAGTTGAAAAGCTCGGGAGCGGCGGCGCAACCTTGCCGGACGCCAGTCTTCACCGAGAATGTGGGACTGCGTCTTCCATTGACTTGCACGCAGGTTTCCGTATCCTCATACAGCTTTTCAAAAAGTGAGCAATATTTCTTGGGTAGACCCGTAGTTTCTTAGTATCAGCCAAATTGAACGACGATCAACAGAATCGAAGGCAGCCTTAAAGTCCACGAGTGCGATGTACGCTTCTCGGTGGAACTCTCGCGTCTTCTCGATCAACTGGCGCATGGTGAAAATTTGCTCCGTCGTCGACCTGCCAGGCATGAATCCGGCTTGCTGGACTCTTCTTTTTCTACACAAAAAGGTGGAACACCTGTCCAGGAGTGATATGGCGAAGAGTTTACCAGGAACGGAGAGAAGCGTGATCCCATGATAGTTGGAGCAGATTTGAAGGCTGCCCTTACGTTTCCAGAGCGGCAATATGATGCCAGCACGCCAGTCATTCGGTATGCTTTTTTGTCGTCCATACAGCTGAGAAGAGTAGCTGGCGCCACAGAATCATCACTGCACCCTTGTACTTGAGAAGTTCTGAACAAATGGCACAGACACCGGGGGCTCGATTATTATTTAAGCGTTTTACAGCATTTTGGATCTCAGAGGTGGTAAACAGTTGCGATACGACGTCGGAAGTAGCCTCGGGTGGCCATGGCTGCTTTAGTCAGCTTTGGGTCGAGATGAGCAACTGCCTCGGCATTCAGAAGCGTTGAGAAGTGACTGCTCCAGGCGGAGAGTTGGCCTGCATCGTCATCCAGTATGCTTCCGTCAGCAGACAAAACGCGGCTCACGGTGAAAGTCTTCCCTTCCATCAGCTCGCAGAGGTGTTTGTACAGGGAGCAGGTGTCTCCTTTCCTTGAAGCATCTTCAAAATCGCTGGCTTTCTGGTCAACAAAGCTTCCAACCGCTGTGCAGTAGGCTATTGCGCAGGCCATTGAGTCGTCTGTACTCTGGCATATTCTTTGCTAAGCGGGCCTTCCGGCGTAACTCGATCACAGACAGAGTCTCCTGGTATATCCAGGGTTTATTCTTGTGTCTGCTACGGCCAATGGTACTGCAGCAGAATCGAGTATATTCTCTTTGAAAGACTTCCATGCTACTTCAGGGTCGTCTTGAACTTGGAGGCAGCTAAACCGGTTAGATATCGAGAGCATAATTCTGTTGCATCTCAGATGTAGCCAGACTACTCAGATCGAGCTTGGGAGGCCGTCTTTCTTGTCTTTGCGCTCTCAGGCGTAGCCTCAGCGTGGCGACTACCATCCTATGATCTATGTTTCCAAGCTCGGCCGACCTACAAGTCCGGCAATTTGTTATTGACGAGCACCAGCGACCCGAGATCATAACATAATTGATCATCTTCTTTGTCTAGCCATCGTTACTATACAAAGTGTATTTGTGTATATCTCGTCTCTGAAAGAGCGTGTTTGATGTGACCAGATTATGCATATTGAAGAGCTGGAGGAGTCTTTGTCCGTTGTCATTAAGTGGATCCGGAGTCAGAGGGCCGAGAACACTTCTCCACATGCCCTCCCTGTCATTTACCGTCGCGTTAAGGTCTCCCAGTAGAGTGATGATGTCGTGGAGTGGGACTCTAGACAGGGTCCCTGAGAGCTCCGCATAGAACTGATCCTTCACTTCCTGCGGGACTCGGATTGATGGGAGCATAGTATACAATAATTGTCCACTTTCCATGCTTGTGCTGGAGCTGAGCCATCAGTATGTCATCTGAAATTTGTTTATAGGAGAGAAGGCATGTCTTGGCTCTGGCGTTCGGTGCGAGGCCTACACCATTTGTCTTGCTTTTTGGGTCACCAGACCAGATCAGGTGATATCCTTCACCAATATCCTCGGACTCTCTTCCGACAAGGCGGGTTTCCGTAAGACCAACCACAGCTACATTGAAGCGTTTTAGCTCATAGGCAAGCATCGATTTAGCTCCAGGAAAGTTGAGTGTGAGTACGTTCCAGGTGGCGATTCGTATTCCACCTTAGTCAAAAAGGTTCATTCGATGGTCTGAAATTGGTCCAGGGACATGCTGGGGTCGTGGAAGGTAAAAGGGGGGGGGGGGTAGGTCATCCGAGGCAGTATCATCGTTTTTCGTTGCGGTAAAATTTTCGGGTGGAGGGTTGCAGCCCCAACCGACCCTAGGCCTGGGATCTAATTAGAGCTAAGACTTGCCTAGATACTGAGAGTCCCTGGGGTGGGCTCCGCCCACCTCATTTGGTTGAGGCTGCCATTAACATGGAGCATTTAGTTAGGGGAAACCCCATATCCAGAGGCACGTGGTCAGCAGACATACTCTGCCTCATTCCGGACGAATTCCATCCAAATAAATAAGCTGCAGTACCTAAAGCAAACAATAAAAAAGATAAAAGATAAGAAAGAAAGTAAAGAAAAATAAACAATAAGTAGGCAGCAGTACCTAAAACAAACAATAATTACAACACTCTCATAGGTCCTTGATTTTAGATTCCTCATTTGGATCAGTAAAAATAAAAAATTTCCGTTTTGAAAAAGCTGAAATCATTTTCAACTCAATATAAGCTGCAGTGCCTAAAAAAAAATAATGAAAACAGTGAAAAAGAAATAAAACAAAGAAAAGAAAATAATATATAAGCTGCAGTACCTAAAACAAACAATATAGAAAAAAAGAAACCAATAGAAAAAAAGAAAGAAAGAAAAGAAAGGAGTATATAAGCTGCAGTACTTTAAAACAAACAATATAGAAAAAAGAAACCAATAGAAAAAAAACGACAGAAAAAAAAGAAAGGAATATATAAGCTGCAGTACCTAAAACAAACAATATAGAAAAAAGAAACCAATAGAAAAAAAGAAAGAAAGAAAAGAAAGGAATATATAAGCTGCAGTACCTAAAACAAACAATATAGAAAAAAGAAACAAATAGAAAAAAAAGAAAGAAAGAAAAGAAAGGAATATATAAGCTGCAGTACCTAAAACAAACAATAGAGAAAAAAGAAACCAATAGAAAAAAGAAAGAAATAAAAAAAAGGAATATGTAAGCTACAAAAAAAAAAAAAAAGTACCTAAAACAACAATATAGAAAAAAACAATAGAAAAAAAGAAAGAAATAAAAGAAAGGAATATATAAGCTGCAGTACCTAAAACAAACAATATAGAAAAACAAAACCAATAGAAAAAAAGAAAGAAAGAAAAAGAAAGGAATATATAAGTTGCAGTACCTAAAACAAACATATAGAAAAAAACAATAGAAAACAAGAAAGAAAAGAAGCTGCAAAATATAAGCTGCAATACCTAAAACAAACAATACAGAAAAAAAAGAAACCAATAGAAAAAAGAAAGAAAGAAAGAATATATATGCTGCAGTACCTAAAACAAACATAATAGAAAAAAGAAACCAACAGAAAGAAAGAAAGAAAAGAATGGAATATATAAGCTGCAGTGCATAAAACAAACAATAGAGAACAAAAGCAACCAATAGAAAAAAAGAACGAAAGAAAAGAAAGGAATATATAACCTGCAATACCTAAAACAAACAATATAGAAAAAAAAGAAACCAATAGAAAAAAGAAACAATGAAAAGAAAGGAATATATAAGCTGTAATACCTAAAACAAACAATAGAGAAAAAGAAACCAATAGAAAAAAGAAAGAAAGAAAAGAAAGGAATATATAAGCTGCAGTACCTAAAACAAACAATAGAGAAAAAGAAACCAATAGAAAAAAAGAAAGAAAGAAAAGAAAGGAATATATAAGCTGCAGTACCTAAAACAAACAATATAGAAAAAAGAAACCAATAGAAAAAAAAGAAAGAAAGAAAAGAAAGGAATGTATAAGCTGTAGTACCTAAAACAAAACAATAGAGAAAAAAGAAACCAATATAAAAAAAGAAGAAAGAAAGAAAGGAATATATAAGCTGCAGTACCTAAAACAAACATAGAGAAAAAAGAATCATTAGAAAAAAAGAAAAAAAGAATAGAAAGGAATATATCAGCTGCAGTACCTAGGACAAACACTATTAGAAAAGAAACCAATATAAAAAAAGAAAGAAAGAAAAGAAAGGAATATATAAGCTGCAGTACCTAAAACAAATAATAGAGAAATAAGAAAACCAATAGAAAAAAAAGAAAGAAAGAAAAGAAAGGAATATCAGCTGCAGTACCTAAAACAAACAATATTAGAAAAAGAAACCAATAGAGAAAAAAGAAAGAAAGAAAAGAAAGGAATATATAAGCTGCAGTACCTAAAACAAACAATAGAGAAAAAATAAAACAATAGAAAAGGAAAAAAGAAAGCAAATAAAAAATATATAAGCTGCAGTACCTAAAACAAACAATAAAAAAAAATAAAAAAGATAAGAAAGAAAATAAAGAAAAGAATGAATAAGCTGCAGAACCTAAAGCAAACAGTATAAAAAGAAAAAGAAGATAAGAAAGAAAGCAAAGAAAAATAAAGAATATGTAAGCCTCAGTACCTAAAACAAACAATAAAAAAGTAAAAAAGAAAAGAAAGAAATCAAAGAAAAGAAATAATATATAAGCTTCAGTACATAAAGTAAACAATAAAAAAAGAAAAAAGATATGAAAGCAAGCAAAGAAAAGAAAAGAATATATAAGCAGCAGTACCTAAAGAACAAACAATAAAGAAAAAAGAAAACAATAGAAAAGAAAAGAAAGAAAGCAAAGAAAAAAAAAGAAACAACATATAAGCTGCAGTACCTAAAAAAAACAATAAAAAGCGCAAACAAACAACAAGGATGCCAAAAAAATGACAAAGAAGAATTGAGAACACTTCAATTTAAGTTGTATCAAAGCTTGAATAACCACAAAAAAATGTTTTTACAATGAACTAAATATATATTAAAAACAAGCTACTGTTCAATTTAGAAAAATTTTAAGCTATTTGAAGCCAAGAATTTTTTTTTTTTACCAACTATTGCAATACCTGTCAAATTCTAGCTTAAGATAAAAAAAAATTAAGACTAATTTGAAGACAGGCAGCAGCAAGCAAGTATAACATTGAATAAAGAACTAAAAGCATTTTAAAGGTCTGAATTTGGAAGTTGACCTAGAAGAAGTAATACTCCAAATGTTCAAATTTTTTACTGCATTTTTACTAATACTCTTTCAAAATGAACTAAATATAAAAACTAGCTTCCGTGGCAGGTTCATGTAACCTCAAAAACCCTGATGAAATTTCCCGCCAAACATGAAATTGAGCAGCCAAAGGGAAATTAAGACAAATGAAAAGAACAAAGAAAGGCGTAAAAGTACACCAGTTATTGTGAAGGAGAGGTGGCAGGTCACTGTGTAAGCAAGGACGGAAGATCCTAGATACCTAAAAGAGCGGTAGGGTGGAGGGGGGGAGTAGGAATTAATCTTTCATCTCCTTCTATTTAGACTAAGCTTGAATAAGGTTACTGTAGGGCAAGCTTCATTTAACTAAACTAATTTGCTTCATATTTTGTAAAATTATATGCAATGATGTGTAAGCGCACCACAGCTATTATGAAATAGGGATGGTATATCAGTTATAGGCGAGGGGCGGTAGATTCCTCAAAGAGTACATTTTGATGCCAAAATATCGTAACTGTCATTGAGCTTCAGATAAACATAGAATTAGTTATAGGGAAGGAGGAGGAGATAGAGATTGATATCTAATCCCTCATGATTTCAAGGAATATTTCTATTCTACGCCTTTATTATGAAATTAAAGAATAACAATAAGGACTAAGACTAACAGAATTTGTTTTTGCATAGGAAGGGGCCGTCCACTCCTCGGCCCTTCCCTCGAGTTCACAGAAACTTTGGAGGATCCTCATTCGATCCAAAAATTGGGAGTTCTAGTCCCTTTTTTAGAAGCCAAAAATGATTGGAGAGCAGCCAGTTCATGTCCTAGGACCTATCTTTTTATATCTGGTCCTTTTTCAAACAGTTCGTGCTAACGAACTGTATAGTAAGAGTGACTCGTCTCAATAGTAACCAAAACTTTAAAAAACGGAATTTTGATACCAATAGATACATCAAAAGAATCGGATTTTCACGCTGATTTTAAATATTTAAGTTTCATCAAGTTTAATGCTGTAACACTTTAGGATTGATCAGCATTTCGAGGCACCAATTTTCTTCAGATTAGTTGAAACTAAAATAAATTATGATATAAAACATAATAGATATTGATATAGGGGAATAAATAAACCTTAAAGCGAGTAAAAAATTAAATTGAATATTCACGTCAAACTCAAAGCAAAAAAATCCAACAAACAAGAGTTTGGCTCCCCTTCTCCGTCCCTAACCGTAATAGTTCTAAAGCCTTATCCATCATTTGCGTTTAATTAAAAACTATATGTATTTTGAACAGCCTGCTTTAGTTCTTCAAATCATACTACTACTACTACTATTTTCGACGTAATGAAGGATGACAGATTGCCGAAGATTGTTCTTTTCGGCCAACCATCTAGGGCTAAACGGAAAGCAGGTCGTCCCCGTCTGGGGTGGGAGGACGTCATAACGAAAGATTTAAAGGAAATGGGAACTTCGTGGGCGGGTGTAAAAAGGTAGGCTTTGAATAGATTGGGGTGGAGGAGGAGCGTGCGTAGCTGTGTTGGCCTCAGGCGGCTTGGTGCTGCGGTGAGTTGTTAGTAGTAGTAGTAGTACTAATACCTTAAATTAGGTATCTTTTCCAAGCCGCCTTTCGATAACGAACAAATAAACGTTGGAATCAGATTAAGCCTATCTATTAGACAGGTGAAAACAGATACAAAAGTGTGGATATTTCCATCATATGCACAGCAATAATCATCAGCAGAAATACTAAAGCATTAAAATTAGGACTAACATATTTATAAAGAACAAAATAATAACTTCCAGTCCACAAATTGTTTACCATTCATTCACTATATCTATCTGAGAGAGTTCATCAAAAGCCTTGAGTTGCAAATTTTTTCTTTAACATTGCCTAAATGTGGGTTGAATTTCTAACGAAGGTGGCAAAATCTTCCACTTATTCTAATTTACAAAAGAAATTATGTTGAATTTACATTAAATGTTACCTATCAAGTATATAAGCATAAATTCAACATCATTTCATTTGCAATTAGAAAAAGAGGAAGATTTTGCCACCTTCATTAGAAATTCAACTTACATTTAGGCAATATTAAAGAAAAAAATGGATAAGTCCTTGCTCAAATTGACTGAGCCACTCACGAATGACCGAAACTCTTGGCTTACCGCAATGACGATGCTACTGAACGCCAAGAAGAGCTGAGATGCTTGAGTCCTGCTACAAGTACAAGTAAGTAGGTACACATGCTTTTGGATTTTGGTCCACTCAAAACTTCTAGTCAATGATACCCAAAAGAATATTACTTGGAATCCTCTGATGAAGTCAAATATATCAAGCCAACTGATGAAAATGGTTCAGATGGCCTCTCTGAGTCTGAAAAACTCCGGAAGTGAAGATAAGTCTGATAAAGCGTCTGATAAAATTGATACAGTGCCTGCAGAAGAAGATGACACAAGTAATGGAGAAGAGGAATGGGGAGCTGGGAATCAGTGAGAAGACAAGGGTGCAGTACAGGCTATCCGGACACATGTTACACTTGCTCAACCATTGATAAAACTGCGAAAATTACTGAGAAACCTAAAGGTTTCCACTCTCCAGCATGATTTCCTTGAGAAATATTGCAAACTGAGTCGCCTTAGTCCTCATTCCCCTCTTGACATGAAAGTGCAGCGGAATAACATATTGGAAATGGTTGAGTCTGCAAAAAAACATGGGGAGCCTCAAGGACAATTTTTTACATTCAACAGTGGCAGATACTCAATTAAAAGTCTCTGGCTTTTGTTTAATGACTGGATTGTACTTGGAACTGATAGTATTTCTGACTGATAAGTGCTTTTTCATAATCTACTGGCAGTTGAGCATACATAGTCCTATAAGGGCTTAAGTTCTTCTGTAATAAAAGAGCCAGTGAGCGTCCCATTGTGGGATCCTCAAAGACCTCATAACCATGGAGTGAAAAAAAGTATTTTATGACAAGCCAAAATTTTGACCTTACTTTGTACCCAAAACTACCATTAAAATATGTATTTTTCGTTGCATTTGTCTCTCACACACATTTGCTAGGAAATAATTAATCTTAAAAGGCTGGTTTAAGCCACGAAGGAACAAAAGTTTATGATTAGCATTAATAAGTGTCTTTTCCCTTGTATTTTTTCTTCTCTCATACTTTTGTTTAAGATGGCTTCCAGAAAACAGGTAAGGGGCAATCCATGGTCTGTGGAGGGGAGTCTGCCCCAAAAGCAACTAAGGCCACTGCTTAAATAGCCTATTAATGATTTTGAGCTGACTGAATAAATTGATGACAAAATTTAACTTGTAATCAAATAAGATGGCTTCCAGAAAACAGGAAAGGAGCAAACCATGGTCTGTGGAGGGAGTCTGCCCCAAAAGCAACTAAGGCCACTGCTTAAATAGCCTATTAATGATTTTGAGCTGACTGAATAAATTGATGACAAAATTTAACTTGTAATCGAAAATGTTTCAAATAATTAAAGTGCATTTCCGGGAAGTTTGAAGAGATGCTGTATAAGCAAAATAACACATTTTTAGAAAAAGGCGCAGGAAATGGAGAAAAACAGCCATAAAAAAAAGATGATGATGTTTGTGTACATAGACAGTTTTTTGTCCCCTTTATTAGAAAAGCTGTTCTATTTTGCATAAAAAACTGCAACAATTGCACCATGGTCTCTTAAAAGAGCTACTTCCAAAGGAAAGTGCTACCCATGGCAAGAGGCAACTCTGACAAGAAGTTAGAAAGAGACTAAAAGATGATGTTTTCAAATTGGAGAACCATTCAGTTCTGGACTAATTACAATAAACATTTCTAGATCTGGCAATCTTTGTTTAAAGTATCTTAGCATACCTACGACTAGTGTGCCGCGCGAATTGGCATTTTTGATTGACAGTTTATCATAGGCAGCGCATTAGTGCTGCTTAAATAATGAGCAAAATGGGCACAATGTACTTTTTTTATGGTTTCCTTGGACCAGGGCACTTCGTACAGAAGGAGTTCTTGTAGAAACTTCGAAAAGGGCTCATTCAATTGGAAATTGAAAGGGCTAGTGCCCTTTTCATAGGCAAAAGTAATTGGAGGGCAACCACCCCCTCCAGCACCTATCATTTCTGCAAACACACCCAATCAAAATTTTGAGAAACCCGTCTAGTTGAGCATAGTTGAAAGGTCCAAAAATTATATCTTTGAGGATGACAAGCCCCCCAATCCTCACACCCCTTAGGACAAGGGTTGTATGTTATGCCCTGGTGGCATATATGGTTTTTATAGAAAAAATGGTCGTATAAACTTCAGAGGGGGCTCACAGGATTGGTAATTGGAACTCTAGTGCCCTTTCTACGAGTCAAAAAGATCAGAGGGTAGATCCCCCCCCACATGTTGTATTTTCCCAAAATGCACCTGATAGAAATTTTGAGATGGCCATTTGTTGTTTGTAGAAACTTAAAAAAAGACTCATTTGAATGGAAATTGAAAGGGCTAGTGCCTTTTTTAGTATTAAAAGTGATTGGAGGGCAACAAGCCCCCCCCCCCCCTACGCCCATCATTTCTCCAAACACATCCATCAAAATTTTAAGACAGCCATTTTGCTCAGCATAATTGAAAGGTCTTGTAATTATGTCTTTGGGGATGACAACTCCCCCCCCTTCACAGCCCTCCGCACAAGGGTTTGTAAGTTAAGCTCCAAGAGCATATAAGGCTTTTATGGAAAGGGTGGTCATATTAACTTCAGAAGGGGCTCATTGGATTGGAAATAAGAAGTTCTAGTGCCCTTTTTAGAGTCCAAGTGATCAGACGGCAGCCACCCCCTTCCCAGACATCTTATTTTCCCCAAATACATCTGATATAACTTTTGAGATAGCCATTAGTTAAAAAATAGTCCAAAGATCATATAACAACGCCTTTGAGGTTGACATAAGTCCCCAGAGTCTGGGGTAAGGGTTGTAAGTTATGCTCCAGTGGCATATATATTTTTTATCGAAGGGGTGGTTGTCTGAGCAATGTTATTGAGAAAGCCATGCAAGTTGGAACTTTACTTTCCAAGAAGATGAAGGGCATTCAGGTGAACCTTTCAGAGATTGTTTAGAGGTTTGATTTTGAACTAAATCAAAACACATTATGTGCATAAGGATTGTCAAAAGGGTGTAATTCAACAACTGAGTTTGAGCCTTCGTTTGGTTCGACATAATGGTGGCCGAGTTCCCTAAAAGTACACTACAATGGAAAGAAGTCATTAATGCGTCTGAATTATATTCATTAGGGACCAGTGATGTTATCCTAGATTCGTCTTGGCTTAGGCATTTATAAAAAATATTTTTTGTACGATTGAACAGTGTTCATTATCATTTTCAGTGCTTAGTTTATAAATTTTTGCCACCTAAAGTTTTCCAACGTCATGTTATTCCCGTCTCAACTAAAAGTATTATTAATTGTATGCTTAAACTTAAGTCTAAATCGAGTGATCATGATGGGATTAGCGCTCACCATTTACGTTGTGATTGTCCGGCACTAGTTGCTCAGCTCCAGTTACTTTTTCAGTTCTGTTTATGTTTGTCAATGGTGCCTGATTCGTTTCTTTGCGGAACGGTAACTTCGATTCTTAAACGTGGAAGAGACCCTATTGATTGCAGTTCATATAGGCCCATCACTGTTGCTTGCAATATTAGTAAGGTTTTTGAATATGTTCTGCTCCCATATATTATTGAAGGAACTGCGAAAGACTCAAACCAATTTGGATTTCAACTCCGTATTGGGTGCCAACATGCTCATAAGGTCTTAGCTTCAACTCTTTATGATGCCCAGTCTAAAGGTTATGAATACATATTTGCGCTTTGGATTTGTCTAAAGCCTTCGATAGTATTTGCCATGCACAAATGTGGCATTCTTTGTCAGAGTTTGGAGTGAACCCTTCTGTCATACACGTACTTAAATTTTTGGTATAGTAATTCGTTTCTTCGTTAAAAATCTGGTACAGGGTGCTGCGGTAATATACCAGTTCAATCTGGAGTACGACAGGGTGGAGTGCTATCACCTTATCTATTTAATGGTTGCTTTCAAAACGTAATTTTAGGAATCAAGCCTTCGTATTTTTATGATTTATCTGATGTGTCTTACATTGCGTATGCGGACGACCTGCTAGTTTTAAAGCCGAACCAAGTCAATTTTGGCATTATCTGTGCAACATATTTTTTGGGGTTGTTTTTTTCTACGATGTTTCGGGATGTTGGTCTGTTTTTGAATTTTGATAAATGCGAATATTTAGTTTTCAATCCCAAATCATCAGCTCATAATTTGTCCTGTGGATCCTCAGTAATTCGCTATGTTACGAGTTTACGGAGGTTAGGAACTAGTATGTGTTCTACACTCACTTTTTTGCGACTTCAAGTTCTGAATGATGTTAAAGAAAAGTTGAAGATCGGATATGCAAAAATTGTACCTAACCGTGAAAATATTAACGCCGAGCTTTAGCTAAATGTATTCCACATATTGTGACCATTCTGTCTTGCTTTTAAGTGGAATGTATTCGTTATTGAATAAGAATGATTTGCGCCAGATCCGTATCGCTTATTTTAGATATTGCAAATTTTTACTGTACCTCCCCACTTAATATCGTAATATACGTATTATTGAGAAGTATGGTGCTACCGACATTATCCAATCGTTTGAATTGCTTAGTAATAATTTAACAAGACATGTCTTTATGTTCCTAGGCCCAAACCATAATATTATCCGTGTGTTTTTGTCAGTGATTAAGGTCAAAGTTATCTTTGTTTCTGTGTATTTCATTTTTCTTCCTTTTTAGTGCACTTTACTCTGCTTGTTTTATATAAAAGTGGGTTATAACTAAATTATTATTATTACATTAATTTGGAAAATTAAGGAAATGATAAGGTTAATGAAGCAAATCAAAAAAGTAATATTTGTATGCTACTAATACTACTACAACTACCACCACTACTACTACCGCACTCAGGAGCGTCCTGAGCGTCATTTCAATGGGGGGCGATCTTTGTAAATTTTACCAAATTGCTACACCTGATTTATGCCGAATTTTCTGCAGAAATCAGAATTTTGTTAAATTTTTCCCAATTTTGCAAAATTTCTACCAAAATTTTCACTGTTAGCGAAAATTTTACCAAATCCAAAAAAGTTTTGGGGCACCCTCCCCCCCCCCCTGGGACGCCCCTGACCACACTACTCCCTTTACAATACTGAGGGGGAAATTGACCTAATCAAAAGATGCTACGTTCATACACATTGTTTAAAGAAGTGTATATCAAGAATTGATTTGGCTATTAAGTTGGAATTTTCAGAGAATGCTTAAAGGAGCAGATCATATGACCTAATGCAATATGTGCACAGTAGTGGTAATACTATCATTACTGCTACATTTACTACTACTACTTCTACAGCAACTACTTGTAAGGCTAA
Organism: Artemia sinica; assembly: GCA_027921565.1. Taxonomy (NCBI): domain Eukaryota; kingdom Metazoa; phylum Arthropoda; class Branchiopoda; order Anostraca; family Artemiidae; genus Artemia; species Artemia sinica. Next base: position 6,698,064 of record CM051268.1, on the reverse strand, counting down.
GAGCATTACCTTAAATCGCAGCTTGGAGCGAATTTAAGGATTTTCATCCTTGTAATGCTCCATTGACTTCTGTGGGTTATTTCCGAAATTTGGATTGAGGATACAGCAGCTTCCCAGTTGTACAGGAACTCTTCCTGTAGCCATTCTTTATCAAGATTTTTTTTTGAATGCACCTGTCGAATCAGCAGCCACTGTATCTTCAAAGAGTTGATTTCACAAGTTTGTTACTCTTTGGCTGAAAGAATGGCTTCTTTCTTGGACTAAGGAGCGTTTCTTGAAATTTTCTTGGAATGCCCAGTAGTCACAGAACATTCTGGGGGGGGGGGGGGGGGGGGGGGGGGGGGTAAGGAGACAAGGGAGAACATTTTTGGAAATAATTTTGTTGGTCATTATCATGTCACCACGTTTCCTCCAGTATGCAAGAGTAGGAAGCTTCAAGTGACATAAACGCTCTTTGTATGGTATTTGTTTGAGGCCTTTGACCATTTTGGTTGCTCTTTGTTGAACTCTTTTTAGAAATTCTTTGTCTTTCTTGATATAGGATGATGCCAGGGACATTTCAACCTCTAGGCGTGGGCAAACTAGTGCCTTGTAGAGCTTCATAAACTCACTTAGGCGTCTGCTAGAGATAGTTCTTTTGATCATTCCGAGAGATTGGAGGGCAGACGATGATACAGATTTTGCATGGGTACTGAACTTAAGTTGACAATCAACAATGACTCTAATATCTCTTTCTTCAGAGACTGCAAAAAAGGGGGTTATCTTGGAGATGGTATTGCTGATGTGTATTATGATGGCCAAGTGGATTACATGGCATTTGTCAGCATTGAAAGAGAGAGGCCATGTATCAGCCCAAGTCCCAAGAATATCAAGGTCCTTTTTGACAGATTGCAGGTCAGAGGTTGTGGCTGCTTTACCAGCAAGTTTTGAATCATTAGCATAAAGAGTGAGGAGGTTTAAGAGAAGATTCGGTGCATCATTTATATATAAGTTGGATAGACTTGGCCCAAGAATGGTCCCATGGAGAACGCCTCTTAAAACAGTTGTAGACAAGGAGAAATGAGGGACACCTTGAGAGTCATGAACTCTTACAACTTGCGTTCTTTCTGAAAGAAACTGTGTATCAACTGGACAATAACATCATCAACAGCTGCTGCTTTTTGTTTGGTGATGAGGAATTCATAGCAAACCCTGTCAAATGCTTTTGAGAGGTCTAGGAGCACCATGTCGACAGGTAAATCATTATTCAACAATGATGTAACATACTCATATGTGTGTATTAGATTAGTATCAACAGATCTTAAAGATCTGAAGCAATGTTGAGCGGAAGAGAGGATGTTGTTAATTTCCAAGTGCTGAATTAGAGCTCTGTTGACAAATCTCTCAAGCACCTTTAAAACTGCAGAAGTGATGCTAATAGGATGGTAATTTTCTGCATTATCTTTGGGGCCTTTTTTTGTGGACTGGTGTTATATAGGATGTTTTCCAATCCGACGGTAGGTCTCTGTTCTGTAGGAAAGCTGGAAGAGTCTACACAAGGGAGAAACTGATAACAATTCAGTATTCTTTGAGAAGCCTTGGGTGTTTTCCATCTGATCCTTTCGATTTATTAACATAAAGTTTTTCCAGGCTATTTAAGACCATATCTTTGATAACTGATAATTTTGGCATTGGATAACATATTAAGTTTGATGGTGCTGCAGGGATAGTTGAAGAAGATTGGATGGTGAAGGCAGAGGCAAACTCGATATTCAACACATTACCCTTATCTATTGGCGATAAGTGAGTTATGCAATTATGTTTGAGGTCAGGAATGGTGGGACGGTTAGGATTTTTAGCAGAAACATGTCTCCAGAAAGATTTGGGATTTGCCTTGATATCTGCGACAAGCTTCTCCTCATGTTGAGACTTCAGTTTCCTAACTATATTGGAGGCGAGATTCCAAGTCTTTGCATACCTTATCCAATTTTCCTGTGTTTTGTCCTTGTTGTACCTTTTCCAGGCTCTGGCTTTCCTGTTGATTATTCTATTTGCATCCTTTGCGAGGAATGGAAGTGTTTTTAGCTGTTTTTGGTAGTTGACATGGGAGTGCCTTTTTTCAGTTGATAGGAGGTGTTCTTTAACATTTGTCCATGATATGTTGATATAAATAATCTTGACCCATTTATTGAGGCTAGTTCCTTCTGTATTAATTGATAGTCAATAAAAGTTTTAGGGCGACATTGAGACTGAAAACTTCAAGAAATACTGGAACATACATCAAAAGAAGATATCAGCAATGTCATAGCAATGGCTAATTTTGTTAAGTAGAAATTTCCAGGATTTGATGAGAGGGATGTTCTACTGACAAAAAGGCAAATATGTTAATACTACTGCTGTTACTAGTACTACTGCTATTACTATTAACACTATCATAGGCAGCGCAATAGCGCTGGCTAAGTAAAGAATGATGTTGGCACAATGTATTATTTTTTTTTCTTGGTCTTAGACCAGGGCACTTCGTACCGAAGGAGTTGTCGTAGAAACTTCAAAAGGGCTCATTCGATTGGAAATTGGAGCGGCTTGTGCCCTTTTTAATAGTTGAACGTGATTGGAAGGCAACTAACACACCTTCCACCGTTCCAGGGCCACCATTTCCCAAACACATCCAATCAAATTTTGAGATAGCCATTTGGTTCAGCGTAGTTCATTTCCGGATAGAAATTATGTTTTTGAGGAGGACACTCCCCCACAGCCCTCAGGACAAGGGTTTGTAAGTTTATGCCCTGGGGGCATATAAGGTTTTTATAAAAGGGTTGTTGTAGAAACTTAAAAAGGCTCGTTAGATTGGAAATTCAAAGGGCTAGTGCCCTTTTTAATAGTCGAAAGTGATTGGAGGGCAACTAACCCCCCTCTCACGCCCACCTTTTCCCCACACACATCCAATCAAAAATTTTTTAGATAGCCATTTTGTTCAACATAGTTGAAAGTTTTAGAAATTCGGTCATTGAGGATGGACAGCCCCCCCCCCCACAGTCCTCAAGGTAAGGTTGCAAGTTATGCCCTGGGGGCATATGAGGTTTTTTTACAGAAAGCGTTGTCATAGAAACTTCAAAAAGGGCTCATTTGATTGGAAATTGAAATGGCTAGTGCCTTTTTAATAGTGAAAGTGATTGGATGGCAACTAACACCCCTTCCACGCCCACCATTAATCCAAACACTGAGATAGCCACTTTGTTCAAAGTTGTTGAAAGGTCCGGAAATTATATCTAAGAGGACGACACTCCCCAAAACAGCCCTCAGGGTGAGGGTCTTAAGTTTTGCCCTAGGGGGATTATAAGGTTTTGATTGAAAGCTGTGTCGTAGAAACTTGAAAAAGGGCTCATTCGATTGGAAATTCAAAGTGCTAGGGCCTTTTTAATAGTCGAAAGTGATTTGAGGGCAACTAACCCCCTCTCACGCCCACCTTTTCCCCAAACATATCTAGTCCAATTTTTTTAATAGCCATTTTGTTCAATGTAGTTATAAGTTTCAGAAATTAGGTCTTTGAGGATGATAACCCCCTCAGAGCACTCAGGGCAAGGTTGTAAGTTATGTCCTGGGGGCATATAAGGTTTTTTATAGATAGTGATGTTGTAGTAGAAACTTCAAAAAGGGGTCATTCGATTGGAAACTAGAAGGGATTGTGCCCTTTTTAAATAGTCGTAAAAGTGATTGCAAAATAACTAACACCCTCTCACACCCACCATTTCCCCAAAACACATCCAATCAAAATTTTGGATAGCCATTTTTGTTCAACATAGTTAAAAAGTCTGAAAATTATGTTTTTGAGGATGACACTCCCCCACAGCCCTCAGGACAAGGGTTGTAAGTTGTGCCCTGGGGCATACAAGGTTTTTTTTTATAGCAAGCGTTGTTGTAGAAACTTCAAAAAGGAATCATTCGATTGGAAATTTAAACGGATTGTGCCCTTTTTGATAGTCAAAAAAGTGATTGGATGGCATGTAACTCCCCTTTAACGCCCACCGTTTCCCAAAACACATCCAATCAAAATTTTGAGATAGCCATTTTGTTCAACGTAGTTGAAAGGCCCAGAAATTATGTCTTTGAGGATGACAACCCCCTCACAGCCCTCAGATCAAGGGTTGTATGTTATGCCCTTGGGCATATAAGGTTTTTATACAAAGCGTTGTTGTACAAAGCGTTTTATACAAAGCACACCCAACATTTTCCCCAAACACATCCAATCAAAATTTTGAGATAGCAATTTTCTTCAATGTAATTAAAATTTCTGGAAATTAGGTCTTTGGAGATGACAACCCCCCCACCCCAGCCCTCAGGGCAAGGGTTGTGAGTTATGTCCTGGGGCTATAAGGTTTTTATTGAAAGCATTGTCGTAGAAACTTCGAAAGGGCTCACTCGATTGAAATTGAAAGGGCTAGTGCCTTTTTAAATAGTTGAAAGTAATTGGAGAGCAAATAACGCCCCTCTCAAGCCCACCATTTCCCCAAACACATCCAATCAAAATATTGAGATAGCAATTTTGTTTAACGTAGTTGAAAGTTCTGGAATTAGGTCTTTCAGAATTACAACCCCCTCACAGCCCTAAGTGCAAGGGTTATAATTTATGCCCTGGGGTATATAAGGTGTTTATAGAAAGTGTTGTTGTAGAAACTCAAAAGGGCTCATTCGATTGGAAATTGAAAGGGACAGTGCCCTTTTTAATAGTCGAAAGGGATTGGGAGGCCTGATATTTTTATAGTGAAGATCGAGTGGGTACAATGTCTTTTTTTTTTTTTTTTTTTTTTTTTTTTTTTTTTTTTTTTTTTTTTTTTTTTTTTTTTTTTTAAGACCACGGCACTTCGTATCGAAGGAGCTGTCTTGGAACTCCGAAACGGCCTCATTCGATTGAAAATAGAAGGAGGCTGATGTCCTTTTTTAATAGTCAAAAGTGATCGGATGGCAAGTAGCCCCTTCCACGTCCACCGTACCATTTGCCCGTTATGTTTTAGAAACTAAATGTTGCCTGAAGATTCACACTCAAATGCACTGTGTTAATGCTAATTCCCAATAAGGCATCTCAGCAGTATCCCAATAACGACTGAGGGCATTATATTCAAACTTTCGGGGCTACTTCTGCTCTTAAAAATTTAACAAATCAAAATAGCGTAAGTGCATTCAGGCATTCAAAGAAAGTAAACAGATTTTTTTTTAGCGAATGGTATCAAGTTTTCTATTTCAGATCAACTAGAAGAGATATGAAACTAAATTAAACACTACTATTTGTGCCAAGATTTTTAAAATGGTGTATGCTGTTAAAAAAAAAAATTGCTGAAAATTTTTCTACAGCATACAAATAGCAGGCCAAACTATAGTCTTAAAAAAATGAAAAGATTTAAAGAATTATTTTCTTTTTCCCTGAAAAGACTATGTGAATATAAACGAGCAGAAATTAACTAAAACACCTTTTTCCATAAAATAAGTTTTTCAAAGAAAAGTAAAGAGTGCGCCCTACTTATGTTAATTTCTGCTCGTTTTGACTTTGACTCGGTTATTTATTGTAATTTCTTTTCGTTTTGGGTTTCATTTATTTATCGATGCTGATTTGTGGTAGTTTCGAGCTTGGTAGATTATTTGATTTTATTTTTGCTCATTTTTTGTTTAATGGAGTTCTTTACTTTTCTTTAAAAAATTTATTTTGTGTAAATTTTTTTTAATTAATTTCTGTTCGTTTTATATTGACATAGTCTTTTCAGGGAAAAAGAAAATAACACTTTAAATCTTTTCGTTTTTTAAGACTTTATAGTTTGGCCTGCTATTTGTATGCTGGAGAAAAAATTTCAGCAATTTTTAACAGCATACACCATTTTAAAAATCTGGACACAAATAGTACTGTTTAACTTAGTTTCATACCTCCTCTAGTTGACCTGAAATGATAACTTGATACCATTAGCAAAAAAATCTGTTTACTTTCTTTGACAGCTTGGATACACTTACACTATTTTTATTTGGTTAAATTTTAAGAGCAGAAATAGCCTCGAAAGTTTGAACATAATACCCTCAGTCGTTCTTGGGATACTACTGAGATGCCTTATTGGGAATTAGCATTATCACTGTGCATCTTGATTTAATCTTAAGGCAACATTTAGTTTTTAAACATAATGGGCAATTGGGAGGGTGGGAGTGAAGGGGGGATTAGTTGCCCTCCAATCAGTTTTGAAAACTATTAAAAAGGGCATCAGTCCTTTCTAATTTCAATCGAATAAGCCCTTTTCGAAGTTCCCTTGCCCTGCCCTGAAAACCCTTGCCCTGAGGGTTGTGGCGGAGTTTCCTCCTGAAAAAGATATTTTCTATCCGGAAATCAACTACGCTGAACAAAATGGCTATCTCAAAATTTTGATTGGATGTGTTTGGGGGAATGATGGCCGTGGGGAGGGGGCTAGTCGCCCTCCAATCACTTTCGACTATTAAAAAGGGCACTAGCATTTGAATTTTCAATCGAATGAGCCTTTTTTGAAGTTTCTACGACAACGCCTTCTATAGAAACCTTATATGCCACCGGGCACAACTTAAAACCCTTGCCCCGAGGGGTTGTGGGGGAGTGTCCTCCTCAAAAAGATATATTCTATCTGGAAATCAGCTACACTGACAAAATGCCTATCTCAAAATTTTGATTGGATGTGTCTGGGGGAATGATGGACGTGGGGGGCTAGTTGCACTACAATCACTTTCGACTATTAAAAAGGCACTAGCCCTTTGAATTTTCAATCGAATGAGCCTGTTTTTGAAGTTTCTACGACAACGCCTTCTATAAAAAACCTTATATGCCCCCAGGGCATAACTTAAAACCCTTGCCCTGAGGGTTGTGGCGGAGTGTCCTCCTCAAAACCTATTTTCTATCTGGAAATCACTACGTTGAACAAAATGGCTATCTCACAATTTTGATTGGATACGTTTGGGGGAAATATGGGCGTAGGGGGGGGGCTAGTTGCCCTCCAATCCCTTTCGACTATTTAAAAGGGCACTAGCCCTTTGAATTTTCAATCGAATGAGCATTTTTTGAAGTTTCTACAACAACGCCTTCTATAAAAACCTTATATGCCCCCAGGGCATAACTTAAAACCCTTGCCTTGAGAGTTGTAGGGGAGCGTCCTCCTCAAAAACACATTTTCTATCTAAAAGCAACTACGCTGAACAAAATGGCTATCTCAAAAATTTTATGTGGATGTGTTTGGGGGGAATGATGGGCGTTGGGGTGGGGGGGGGGGGCTAGTTGCCCACCAATCACTTTCGACTATTAAAAAGGGCACTAGCCCTTTGAATTTCAATCGAATGAGCCTGTTTTGAAGTTTCTACGACAACGCTTTCTATAAAAACCTTATATACCCCCAGGACATAACTTAAAACCCTTGCCCTGAGGGTTGTGGGAGAGTGTCCTCCTCAAAAACACATTTTCTATCTGGAAAATCAACTACGCTGAACAAAAATGGCTATCTCAAAATTTCGATTGGATGTGTTTTTGGGGGAATAATTGGCGTGAGGGGGGGGGGCTAGTTGCCCTCCAATCACTTTCGACTATTATAAAAAGGGCACTAGAACTCCCGATTTCCAATCAAATGAGCCCCTTTTGAAGTCTCTACGACATCCCCTTCTATATGAAGTACCCTGCTTTAAAGAAAAAAAAAATAATAAACTGTACATTGTGTCAACATTGATCTTATATGCCCTCAGGGATAACTTAAAACCCTGCCCAAGGGTTGTGGGGGAGTATCCTCCTCAAAAAGATATTTTCTATCTGGAAATCAACTACGCTGAACAAAATGGCTATCTCAAAATTTTGATGGATGTGTTTTGGGGAATGTTGGCGTGGGGGAGGGGGGGGTAGTTGCCCTCCGTTGACTTTTCGACTATTAAAAGGGGGAATGGTTGGCCTCGTGGGGGAGGGGGGAGGCTAGACTATTGCCCTCAAACAAGTTTTTTCAAAGAAAATAAACAGCAGGACCGGAAATAGAAAGGGGGATTAGAGTTGGGTTGGGGGTGTACAGGGCAACGAGGGGGGGCTTGCCCACCAATCACTTTCGACTATTAAAAAGAGCACTAGCCAGTCCAATTTCCAACCGAATGAGCCCTGTTTTCGAAGTTCTACGACAACTCCTTCGATACGAAGTGCCGGGTATGGAGAAAAAAAAACAAAAGAAAAAAAAACACATTGTTGCCCACATCATTCTTTACTCAGAGCAGCGCTAGCGCGCTGCCTATGAAAACAACAAAAGATGAAATAATTTGTCTTTCCATGAAAAAGACTATGTCAATAACAAAAAACAAAACAGAAATTCATTTCAAACGGAGAAAACTTTTTCCACAAAACAAGTGGAATTTTTTCAAAGAAAAGTAAACAGCCCCATTAAGCTGAAAATGAGCAGAAATAAAGTCAACTAATCTTTGAAGCATAAAACTACCATAAATCACTATAAATAAATAAATGAAACTCAAAATGAAAACAAAATCACAATAAATAGCCAAGTCAAACTCAAAACCAGCAAAAATTAAGTTGAATAGGGCTGATAACTCCATGCCTTCTCAAGACCAGAACATAATTTGCACTTTTACTCAAAACAAATGTGTTTTAAATATTTTCACTTTTTTTACTTTAATAAATTAAAAGTTATTAAAAACTTTAAGGAAAAATATCAGTATCAGTTGATATTTTATTGATAAATAAAATATCAGTGCGGCTTTGAGCTTGAAAGCTCAAAGCTGCAAAAGTCTGTGCACTTTCAAGAAGAATTTAGTGACCTTTTTCCAAGGTATTGGCCACCCTGAAGGAAAATGCCACATCATATTAAAAGAAAGAGCCGAACCAAAAGCTGTGCCTGCCAGACGAATCCCAATATCCCTTCAAGACAGCTTTAAGAAGGAACTTGATAGAATGGAAAATCTTGGGGTCCTAGAGAGAGTCTCCCACCCCACTGACTGGGTTAATGCTATAGTTGTAGTCGAAAAGCCAGATAAAAGTCTTCAAATATGCATCGACCCACACGATTTAAACAAGGCCATCAAACGCCCCCATCATCCAATGCCTACATTCGATGAGGCAGTTTTGAAACACGCCAGTGCAAAATATTTCACGAAACTTGACGCCCGTCATGGATATTGATCCCTTGAGCTTGACCATCCGAGCTAACCACCTTCAATACACCACATGGTTGATACAAATTTAAACGGATGCCCTTTGGATTAATCTCTGCACAGGACGAATTCCAGCATCGCATGGAAGAGGCTTTGAAGGTATTTAAAGGTTTCTCAGTCATAGTGGATGATATCATCATTTCTGGCCGGACAGAAGAAGAACATGACGCCAACGTTCATAGTGCACTAATAAGAGCCTGCCAGAAACAGGTCAATTCAACCTACAAAAATGTGTGTTCAAACAAGACAGCATACCTTACTTTGGGCACATAATATCCAAAAATGGCTTCAATCCAGATCCACAAAAGGTTCAAACACTAAAAGAAATATGGGTCCCATCAATAAAAACAAACTACGAACCATTTGGGAATGATGAATTATCTAGCAAGATATGTTTCGAACCTTTTGTTGCTGAACCAGCCACTTCGTAAACTAGCAAACCAACAGGAGTTTCCATTGGAAAACCAGCATGAAGCAGCTTTTACCCCCATCAAGGAATCGATTTGTGACTCTCTTGCATTCTTTGACCCTGCATCAGGAAAAACATCGAGCTCCAGGTTGATGCATCAAAGTTTGGCCTTGGAGCCACCATTCTTTAGAATGAAAGGGAATGTGTCATTTGCCTTCACGATCGGTTAACAAAACTATTTGCAAATAGAAAAGAACTTTATGCCATCCTCTTTGGTTGCATGCATTATCATCAATATCTATACAGCAAGAAATTCACTGTTGTGTCAGATCATAAACTTCTGCAAGTTGTGCTAAACCGCCCAATTTCAAAATCATCACCAAGGCTCCAGCAAATGCTACTAAAAATCCAACCATACAGTTTCACAGTGGTATTCCGTCCTGGCAAAGAAATTCCCGTCGCTGACGCATTGTTGCGGTTCTACCTTAATGAACAAGGCAATGAGACTCAATTAGACATAGTCATATGTACACTCTAAAATGGCATTTTTTTTTTTTTTTGAAAATGGCACTTTGGATTAATCTCTGCACAGGACGAATTCCAGCATTGCATGGAAGAGGCCTTTGAAGGTATTAAAGGTTTCTCAGTCATAGTGGATGATATCATCATTTCTGGCCGGACAGAAGAAGAACATGACGCCAACGTTCATAGTGCACTAATAAGAGCCTGCCAGAAACAGGTCAAATTCAACCTACAAAAATGTGTGTTCAAACAAGACAGCATACCTTACTTTGGGCACATAATATCCAAAAATGGCTTCAATCCAGATCCACAAAAGGTTCAAACACTAAAAGAAATATGGGTCCCATCAAATAAAAACAAACTACGAACCATTTTGGGAATGATGAATTATCTAGCAAGATATGTTTCGAACCTTTTGTTGCTGAACCAGCCACTTCGTAAACTAGCAAACCAACAGGAGTTCCATTGGAAAACCCAGCATGAAGCAGCTTTTACCCCCATCAAGGAATCGATTTGTGACTCTCTTGCATTCTTTGACCCTGCATCAGGAAACATCGAGCTCCAGGTTGATGCATCAAAGTTTGGCCTTGGAGCCACCATTCTTTAGAATGAAAGGAATGTGTCATTTGCTTCACGATCGGTTAACAAAACTATTTCCCAAATAGAAAAAGAACTTTATGCCATCCTCTTTGGTTGCATGCATTATCATCAATATCTATACAGCAAGAAATTCACTGTTGTGTCAGATCATAAACTTCTGCAAGTTGTACTAAACCGCCCAATTTCAAAATCATCACCAAGGCTCCAGCAAATGCTACTAAGAATCCAACCATACAATTTCACAGTGGTATTCCGTCCTGGCAAAGAAATTCCCGTCGCTGACGCATTGTTGCGGTTCTACCTTAATGAACAAGGCAATGAGACTCAATTAGACATAGTCATATGTACACTCTAAAATGGCATTTTTTTTTTTTGAAAATGGCACTTTGGATTAATCTCTGCACAGGACGAATTCCAGCATCGCATGGAAGAGGCCTTTGAAGGTATTAAAGGTTTCTCAGTCATAGTGGATGATATCATCATTTCTGGCCGGACAGAAGAAGAACATGACGCCAACGTTCATAGTGCACTAATAAGAGCCTGCCAGAAACAGGTCAAATTCAACCTACAAAAATGTGTGTTCAAACAAGACAGCATACCTTACTTTGGGCACATAATATCCAAAAATGGCTTCAATCCAGATCCACAAAAGGTTCAAACACTAAAGAAATATGGGTCCCATCAAATAAAAACAAACTACGAACCATTTTGGGAATGATGAATTATCTAGCAAGATATGTTTCGAACCTTTTGTTGCTGAACCAGCCACTTCGTAAACTAGCAAACCAACAGGAGTTCCATTGGAAAACCCAGCATGAAGCAGCTTTTACCCCCATCAAGGAATCGATTTGTGACTCTCTTGCATTCTTTGACCCTGCATCAGGAAAACATCGAGCTCCAGGTTGATGCATCAAAGTTTGGCCTTGGAGCCACCATTCTTTAGAATGAAAGGAATGTGTCATTTGCTTCACGATCGGTTAACAAAACTATTCCCAAATAGAAAAAGAACTTTATGCCATCCTCTTTGGTTGCATGCATTATCATCAATATCTATACAGCAAGAAATTCACTGTTGTGTCAGATCATAAACTTCTGCAAGTTGTACTAAACCGCCCAATTTCAAAATCATCACCAAGGCTCCAGCAAATGCTACTAAGAATCCAACCATACAATTTCACAGTGGTATTCCGTCCTGGCAAAGAAATTCCCGTCGCTGACGCATTGTTGCGGTTCTACCTTAATGAACAAGGCAATGAGACTCAATTAGACATAGTCATATGTACACTCTAAAATGGCATTTTTTTTTCAATAAGCAAAGAGAGGACTAAACAAATTGAAAGAAGAGACAGCAAATGACCCTCAATTAATCCAGCTCGCCAAATTCATCCAGAGTGGATGGCCTGAAGCTAAAAGAAGTCTACCTATAGAAATATTCCCATTTTAGAATGTCAGGTCTGAATTAACCATCATCAGTCAGATCATTCTGAAAGCAGATCGCTTGGTCATACTCTCAAATCCCATAAAGTTATTCTTAATCACATCCATGCAGCCATCTAGGAATAGAAAAGACCAAGCAGCAAGCTCGCTCCATGGTATACTGGCCGGGAATAACAAAAGATATTTAAGACTATATTAAACATTGCTATGCTTGCACCAAATACCAAAATTAAAAATCAAAAGGAACCCTTGTTACCCCATGACTCCCCCACTTACCTTGGGAATGCTGCGATTTATTCTATAATAATGGAGAACAATATCTTATAACTTTTGATTATTACAGCCGCTTTATTGAGCTTGACAGAGTTGGGTTACCATGAAGCTGCCCACCATATCATAGTCATATCATGTTTACCCTATGATATAGATGGTATTTGTGCTCTCATTTGAATCTGCATTCCAAAAGAGTTACTATCTCATTTACAGCTTTAATTTCCAAATGTGTTTTTGTAATTCCGTTGATTCCTGATAGTTTCCTTGGGGCACAGCTACCTCAATTTGAAGCGAGGTAAAGATCCTGATAAGTGTGTTTTGTATCGGCCTATAACTGTTGCATGTAATTTTAGTAAGTTATTATGAGCATATTTTATTACCTCATGTTATTCATCTAGTTAACTATGATGCAAATCAGTTTGGGTTTAAAAAATGAATTGGTTGCCAGCATGTAATAGACCCCTTTCAATTTCTTTTAAGAGATGCTAGCGTTAAGGGACAAGCTCTGCATATATGTGCCCTTGATGTGTCCAAAACATTTGACAGTGTTGTTCATTCACAGGCCCTTTACTCTTTATATGAGCTAGGGATTCCAAACGCCTCTATTCTTTTGGTTTTAAAATTTAGTATCCTAATTCTTTTGTAAGATTGAAAAATCAATGGTCAGATTTTTGGGAATATACCTGTTACGCTGTGGTGATAGACATGGAAGGGTTTTCTCCATATATTTTCAGTGCTTGTTTTATCTAGTTTTCTTTCGAAAATACCCTCTACCTGTTTTACGGATTTTCGATATGTCTGACCTTGGATACGCCGACGATCTGCTACTTATTAGTCGTTTCGAAAGTTGGGTTAGCACAGAGTGTTAATAAAGTCCGTTCTTCTCTTGAAAAAATTGGTTTATCCCTAAATACTGCCAAATGTGTTTATTTGTTGTTAATGATAAGTTTGGTACGGGTGGTTTAAATTGCTGTCTTTTTAATATTCCCCATGTTTCTAGTCTCAGGTGGCTTGGGATTTCGATTTGTGATTCAGTTTCAGCTCTCTGGCGAAAAACGAAATATGGGTCCCATAAATTAAAAATGGGGTTATGAACCAAGATTGTTGCTAATCATGGTCGTTATAATAGGCGCGGTCTCGCGAAATTGCTAATCAACATTTTGTGATCATGGTAACAGGAGTTTTGTGTCTGGACTTTACCCTCTGCTTCGGGAAAGCGATCTGAATCTAATCCGCATTTATTATTTCCGGTGATTGCAAGTTTCTTCTTTATTTGCCATGTTCCTACTGTAATAGGAAAAATAATTTCTCGGTTTGGTGCATACTAATATTATGCGTATTCTTCACCATCATCAACATGTGTAATCTTACTTCTGATGCGTGTTTAAGGCTGGGTCCTCATCATCGCCTCATCCGGTTGTTTAGTTTCTTTTCTTTTTTACTTCACTATTTTTGTTCATGTATGAGGGTTATAATAAAATAAATAAATAAAGAGCATTTTTGAAGAGGCATGTTGCGAGACATGGGTCATACTTGCATCTGATAACGGCCCTCAATTTACCTCAGAACTGTTTCAGAAATTCATAAAAGACTGGGAAATAGAACACAAGACGTCATCACCAATTTCCCGCAGTCAAATGGCTTGGCTGAAAGATTAGTACAGACAATTTAAAGATATCCTTGTCAAAACTGAGCTAGCTAGAAATCACTTAGTGTTAGCCGTGTCGATTACTGGCTTATCGGTATCCGATCATTTCCCTATAACCTGCTCATTTGAAATTGCTATGCCTGAAATCAGCTACCCAAGGAAAAGGAAGTGGTATTTTAAATCCGAATGGAATAAAGTCAACCCTAGTGCATATTCTAGTGTTCTTGATAGCGTGTTGGCGAAAATCAAGATACCGGTTCAGTTACTACAGCAGAACGCTAAAATATCAGTCAGTGAAAAGCAGATTCTTCTAAACATATACTGCTCTGAGCTTACCATGCGATGCGGTGTGTGCCGAAACAGCTGCTGTACCCAAACGCAAAGTGCGCGTGGGGTCTGAAGTTCCTAAGTGGTCTCTTAATCCAGAGCTGGCTCACGCGTGCGAGTCTTCCAAATTTTGGTACCGTTTGTGGAATAGCTGTGGTAGACCCCGTTCTGGCGCTGTGAATGATGTAAGACTCTACACCAAGCGTCAGTTTTCTAAAATTCTTACTAAACACAAAAGAGCTGTGATTGATGGATATAGTGAAAGATTGTCAGGAAATCCCAATGAAATATGGAAGTTCATTTCAAAGAAGAACCCTTGATTGCGAGTCAAGTGATCAAAAGATACCATCAGAGCAAGAATGGGTTAAAATATTATACTAGTGAATTTTCACCCCCAGATACCGTTTTGGAAGAAGATTTCTCTACGCAGCTTGTTGCGACTCTGGGTGATTGTGATTCGGGTCCCAGTTTCACGGTTAGTCTGGAAAAAATTATCATGTCATATCATGTGCATTCTAAAACTGAAAAAGAAATTGTCATGTGAATCGATCAGTTATGCGGTATGCACCTCGTGCACGGAAGTATAAATCTCATTTGCACCACTTGGGTCTACTATTCCAAACTATATTCAACTGTGGGTTAGTCCCCGATGTGTTCTGTGCTGGTGTTGTAACCCGGTGGTTAAGAAAGGAAAGGATAAAAGTAAATGCAGTTTCATATCGGCCAATCACGGTTTCCTCGGTAATGTGTAAATTGCTAGAGCTGATAGTTATGATGAGATAACAGAAGTCTGTTCGACACCAGAAAATCAGTTCGGTTTTAAAAATGGTTTACAGTCGTGAACATGTACATAGAGTTATTGCTAATGTTCTTTTAGTTGATGTTGAAGAGAAAGACGATATTCTTCTTATGGCCGGTCACGACGTTTCGCGTGCGTTTGACTCGGGGAATTCATCCTCAGCTTTTTAATCAGCGCTAAGGATCGTGGTCTTGATCGCTCAATTTTACGTGTTTACAGGAATATGTACAGTAAACTGTATGTTGTTATTAAAGTGCCGACACGAGATGGTTTTGCAATTTCGAAGTGTGAATAATACGTGTATGGAAAGGTATTAGGCAGGGGGGTGTATCTTCACCCCCACTATATAATAACAGTGTCCTGGAGGCCCAGAAGAAAGTTCGCACGACATTTATCTACCGAGGCCTTGATATGTCGCTTCTGAACTACGCTGACGATATATTGAATCTCAGCAGGACTGTCTCGGGTTATAGAGGAAAATTTTGATATTTTATGTATTGAGTATAGGAAAATCGGATTGAAGTTTAATGCTGAGAAGAGTGAGGTTGTCGCATTTGGTAAATCGCGTAACCGGCCCTCCCCGAATAATGTTTGTCTAGATGGTCATCCGATACCTCTATCGCCAAGTATCAGTTACCTTGGACTTCCGATTGGGAGTGATCTGAGGCATACCCGATCGCTTTTGCTAGAATTTGTTGGTTCGAAGCTTCGTAAGACATATGGGTATGCTTGTTCCCTGTAAAGCTCGATACAAAAGAAGTATATTATCAAAAATTTTATAATGCATTTGTTGCTATGCCCCTTTTGCTTGCTTTATCACCCTTTGGAGTATATTAACTATCTCGGATAAGAAGACGCTACGAACGTTTTTTTTCGGTATGCCAAGTTCCTCCTTGGCATACCTCTTTGGGCCAGAAACCGGTGCCTGGTTTCTGTATATGGGGTCACAGATCCTTTTAAAGCAATCGCGGAACGGAGACTGCGATTTGAGAAGTCGCTGGATCCGACGAATACCTTGTTTAGTGCCTTTATGTAATTTGTTACCGTCTAAAGTTTTACTCCGAGTTTACATCATGTGTGTATTTCGGGAAATAAATTTATTGATTGTTTGATTGATTGATAATTGCCCCTATTTGTATTTTTTTTTTTTTTTTTTTTTTTGTCTGTTCTGCTCTGTTTTGGTTCTGTTTGTTTTGTCAGAATTTATTTGTTTTTTTTTTTTTTTCCATTTTCTTTCTTTATACTCCATCAGTGTTGTATTTTACACAGTTTATGATGGGAAATAAAACTTATGTATGTATGTATGTATTATAACTTGGCCTTACTCAAATACAGGAACACCCCTCTCAATGGTTTTGCATCACCAGCCCAGCTACTAATGAGCAGAAACTTGAAATCAATTTTCCATGCACAAGGAAACTTCTCTCCCCACACATAATTCATCATAGCAAATTCAGAAAACATAGAAATAAGCAGCAAACACACCAAAAGAATTATCATGATATAAACTCAAAGAAGCTAAATCCCCTACAATCTGGACAAGCAGTCCAAGTCCAAATCCATGGCAAAGCATGGGAATCTTGTGTAATTGAGAAAGCAGACACTAATCCTCAATCATACATAATTGAGACAAATGATGGGGGAACATATTGCCGGAATAGGAAGTATATAAAAGTTCTTCACCAGCTAAACAAACCACTTTCTACTGGTCAACCAGCAAGAACTCTGCAGGCTGAACCCATTGCACACCCACTTCTTGAAAATCCTGTATCACCATCAAGCACGCCAGGCGTTTCTACTGCATCTCCATCCATAAATCCACTTATAGCTGCCACACCTCCATCCAAAACCCTGAATCAAGCTGCCCACAACAAGCTGCCGACAATACCAGTCCAGCCTCCTACACACCAATACCCACAACCAGCACTGACCTAGCTGCCCGTTCAGATTTGCATAGATTTTTAAACTCAACCCTCTCAGGTTGTTATGTAAAGCCTGTAAAGAAGCTTAACTTCTAAGTACAAAAGTCAGATGAGATATATAAAGAAAATGAGTGGAGTACTTTATTCCCATCAAAGTGAAGTGAGATTATAAGTGAAGTTTAGTATGTTATTAGTGCCAGTTAAAGTCAAGATATTATAGATAAATCCTCGTAAAGGATGCCCCATTCATTGTGAAAAAAAAAGAAGAAGTGAGCCTAGCGCCTTCTTATAGGTAAAGTGAAGTGAGATCATAAAAGGAAATATGAATTATTCCCAAGTAGCCTTAATGTTACCAAATTTGAATTAGTTACCCCTATGTTGTTATTTAAGTATATTTTTGTACCTGCCCACTGGTTTTTGAAAGGAGGAGAAATGTAACATTCTGACCTATCTTTCTATTCTAGAGACTTGGGTTTCTACAATTATTGAATAAAGTCATTGCAGTATCTAATAAATTTTTACAAAGTAATTATAAGGAAGCCAAAGGAAAGAGAGCAGAATAGGGAAAAACCATGAAAAAAAATGTTTGCTGCTGCCTGCCAATAGATTTTGACCCATTAAGTTCTAATTTGTCACTAAGCAACCCTTAACCAGTTTTCCACAAACATTTTTTTCTATATGATTTGGTTGGAGCAAAAAAAATCAAATTCTTCATAGTAATGAATGGTAAGTAAATAACGATCCTTGTCAATAACAAAAGCATAAGAGCCTAACTATTGATAACATTCAGTCAAAGAATCAGCTTTTTATGTTGATCCTAAATATCTATTTGTTTATTAATAATTAGTGCAGTTATTAGAACACAAGAAAGTTTGTATAATTATAGAAAACACAAGGAAAACAACTTAATAAGGGGCAATTTCAGTAAGAATATAACATCAACTTTTACTTGCATTGCAAGAGTACCCATGAGCTGATATATGAAGCCACTATAATCAGAAATGTTTCCCCTGACCAGAATGCTTGGAATTTCTGTATTTTCCCCCTGAAGGGATACGTTTTTTGTGTTTTATCATCAATTTTTTTTTCCAGGAATGATTGTATTTATTTAGTTGTCACTTTGAAACAGATTAAATTTTTTACAGTTATGAAGAAAAAAAGGTGTCAAATATACTGGTCTTTGGTATTCAAAATTAAATTAAAAATATTGAATGAAAAATTTTGATTTGATTATCTTAATCTTAGTTTTAATGTTTTACTTTGAACAAATTATTTTGATAATGTATTGCTTTTTATAAGCACTGAGTCTAAAGGCATTACATATTTTGGTGTTTGATAACCAAGCTTGATAACCATTGTTAAAAAAAATCCATCCAACACTTCAGCATTGCTCAATGGAACTAAATGCTGGGAGTTAATAAGCTTCATTAAATAAAAAAAAAAAACAAGTTTTTTCATTTGAAATTAAGGAGCAGCATTAAAACTTTAAATAAATAGAAATTATTATGTATATAATGGGGGTTGCCCCCATCCTCAACACCTCACTCATCACACTACAGCTTTTTAGCACTTTCAAAAAACTTACTATTGTTCTAATTAAACAAACCTTGTGTTTCAGGAGTCATTTTTAAAGAATTGGGACAAAATTTAAAATTTAGTACAAAGAGCAAGCTGTTGAGGAGGGGGCAACCACACTCATATACATAATAATTTCTGTTCGTTTTAAGTATTAGGCTTGCTCCTTACTTTCAGTTGAAAAAAACTCATTTTTTCTGATTGTTTTTTAAATAGCACCAGGATACCTGGCTCCACATCCCCATAGAAATATCCTCTTAACAATTCAATCCTGGCAAAAATTTACCAGACAATTACCCTTAACATCTCCATGCATAAAATTGAATCAGTAAAGAGAAAGCAAGACATGTAAAGAAATTTTGTATATGAATTCTTGCAAATTCACCCAGTGTAAAATTTTCTTTGAAAATTTCACCCCTGGAAACTATCCTCTCCATTGAAAATCCTCCCAGCAGAAAATTTGTCCTCCCTCCCTACCCAAAAAATGCATGCATACTTCCCAATAAGAAATAAAAACAATGTGCAAATTTTATAACCTTTTTCCAGGGGCTATAGGGGGGTCACTTTATCTCCAAAGACATAGTGATTGGGCCTTTCAACTGTGCTGAACAAAAAAGCTATCTAAAAAAAATTATTGGACAATTTTGGGAAAAAAGTGGTATGGGAGGGGGCCTAGTTGCCCTCCAATTTTTTGGTCACTTAAAAAGTGCACTAAAACTTTTCGTTTCCATTAGAATGAGCCCTCTCCTGACGTTCCAGGCCCACTGGGTCTATACAATGACCCCTGGTTAAAAAATACAAACTGTTTGATTACCCATCAAAATCCAAACAGAGATCATTGAAATACTGATCGTTTTTTCAGCATTATGAAAATTATTGTATTCATAATACTTTACAGTTTCACAAAATGTAATTAAACAAATAGAAAAGGTTTCTCAACTAAAGTAAGGAGCAAGTTTAAAACTTAAAACAAATATAAATTACTCTGTATATAAGGGGAACTGCCCCTTCTTGACACCATGTTCATTAAAAAAAATAGATTTTTAGTGCTTGAAAAAAAAATTTCTAATCAGTAGTGATCATAGTGATGAAGTATTGGACCAGGGGCTAAATTTTTAATAATACAAAATCACTGCTTTTTGGTGTGACCAAGTGTTCTGTTTATATATAAAGTTATACCAAAGTGTTCAGAAAAGTATTATCTATCATAAAAAATTGACTGTAAAACAAAATATTTATCCATTGCCCAGATGTAGGGTACTTCATTTGCCATAGTGTCCTGCCATCTATTAAACTCGACTTTCTGAAGTTATTCTATTGGATAGGCACCACTGGGGACAGCTCTTTTTCTATAACAGATGAATCATAGTGCTGTCATAATCATCATTGTTTACACAAACAATTAGCAACACAAATTATCAACTATTAGCCTATATATAATAGCCTACCAAATTGAGTAAATAGACCAATTTGAGTAAATAATTGAAGTATTTTTCTTTTTTTTTTGTTGGATATAGTAGATTCTTAGAAGAGATCTTCTTTCAGGTAGTAGCCTAGCTTTGATAGGCCAAATTCATTACAATCAGTTTGCTCTACCTCAACAGTTCATGACCTAGTGGTATCTACAGTGTCCTCAACTTCAAGTTGTCTCAACTTCAGTCAGCCCAACTATCTGAATCTGATGCTCATTGGATAGCACATTCAGAGCGCCAGCGTTTTGAGAGACATCTTAATATTGTTGCTTATGGTATCCCCCCCCCCAGACTGATGAGCAGTTTTCCTGTACAATTATCTCTTAAGCAATTATGGAGTTGACATTGGTGCCCCCCAGGCCAAGTAAAAAGACTTTCTAATAGCCATCAACCATCTGGTAGCGCCCCCCTCCTCTTCTCTGCTCTGTACCATCAACAGAATTTAGAAAGCAAATTATATGGAAATCCTTTGAAACAAAGGGATCAATTAGTTTTTATGGAGATAGTCCTAAGGAAGATCACATAAAGCACAAAGCTCTAGTTGAGGAGCTGAAAAGCTAAGGGAGAAGCAGATTTGATAATCTGTAATGGTGCCATTGTTCAAAAAAACTTGCCAGTTGGAGCAATCCCCAAGACCACTCCAATGTCCCACTAACATACATGCCTCCTTCTACCTCTAATAATTGTTTAAATGTTTATGGACTTGCATCACCTAATTCTGTCTGTCAATGGTCAACTAGTGAACACAATAATAATAGTTTCCATTCTGATGGTGACTCTTCTCTTGTTTCTTCAACAACAACTTATTTAACTGATGTTTCTTCTTTGTCATTTAATAGTGCTGTATCCAACAACCTTACCAGTCCTTTAGTTCCTGCATCCTTGCTGATTCATACCTCTCAGGGAATGAGATTCCTTAGCTCCTATGATAGTCTCCCTAATAAGCTTTCTGAACTTTCTTTTCATATGAAATCTGAAGGAGTGGATGTTGCTGCAATTACAGAAGTTTGACCAAAAAATACCTTGTCAGTTTTAACACCAGATGAAATCAAAATTGATGATTACCAACTATTTTCAAATCTGAATTCCCCACTTTGCCACCAAGGACTGTTCCTTTATATAAGAGATGGACTAAATGTTAGTCTCATTCAATTTAATTTCTGAATACTGATGGAATTGAGTCTGCATGGATTAAGTTACATAATCAAAGAACTTCAAATGTAGTGGGTGATGTTTATAGAAGCCCCAGTGCTCCATGTGTTATGGACTCTGAATCAAATTTGGCTGCCATGTTCTCACATGATGACCAATTTTGCCAGCTATGATCTTGTCCCTATGGGGGACTTTAATCTTCCTGAAATCTAATGGATTGATGGATCTGGTTTTTGTAATAGAGATTCTCCTTTTTTGTCTGCCCTCTCTGATAATTCCCTCTGTCAAACAATTTCACAACCAACTCGTTTTAGGGAAGGTCAAGTCTCCAACACTCTTGATCTGGTTATACTCAGTAACCCTGACCTTCTTATTAAGAATGTTATAACCACACCTGTTGGTAACAGTGACCATGTTGTAATTATTTCAGAGTTATGTCTACCTACCATTCAGCCTTCCTCTAAGCAACAAAAGTATGTAAACTACAAAATAGTCTCTGAAAAACTTGCCAAAGTCAACTGGAAAAAGCTTATTACTAATGATATCAAGAAGAGTTCATCAAATGTAAAATCTAGTCTTCAAATCCTTTTGTAATCAAACAACAAACCAAATAAAGGTGTGATGAGAAGGTTTGAGGAAAAACTGGCAGAGGAAGTTAAGGTTAACCCTAAATCTTCCTGGCATTATGTCACTCAAAATGTAGCAGCAGGCACACAATCCCAGATATCCTGCATGATAGTAAATCAGTTGCTGATCCTGAACTGAAAGTTGAAATTTTCAATCAATATTTCTCTTGTGTTTTTTGTCCAACCCCAGTATTGTATATCCTACACCTCCCTTATATGATGCATCACATAATATGGAACCAATTCTGATTACAGATACTTTGGTTCTAAAGGAAACATCCCTCAAACTGAATAAATCTGCTAGTCCAGACAGCATACGCCCATGTATCCTACACAAATGTTGTTCAGTCATGTGTCAACCTCTTTCCCTGCTGTTCAAATTATCATTAAATCTTTCTAGACTACCTCAGGATTGGAAAAATGCACATATTATTCCTATTTTTTAAAAAAATGTAGAAAGGACCTTGCTGAAAATTATCAACCCATCAGCAGTTGCTAAGGTTTTTGAAAAAATTATCAATTCTGCAGTTGCTAAACACCTTGAAGTAAATAAATGTTTTACACAGTTCACAACATGGCTTTTTTTCTGGAAGATCTGTTGACACCAATCTCCTTGAATCATATGATCACATCACTAAGTTGCTTGATATTGGGTTTCCTGCTGGCATGATACAGCTTGACTTTTCTAAAGCTTTTGACAAAGTCTGTCACAATTGACTTGCAATTAAATTGTGTGCAGTTAAGCTTGAAGAGAAATCCCTGCTCTGGATCCTTGATTTTCTTTACTTGCAAAACCAATGTGTTCAGTTGTTTGATGACTCTGGAGATTGTATTCTTTCTTCCTCAACATATGTTCTGAGCAGAGTCCCTCAGGGTAGTGTCTCGGGTCCTATATTATTTAATATTTTCATCAATGATGCTCCTTCTATTATCAGCAGTAATTCAACTCTTTATGCAGATGACCTGAAGCTTCTTGGACCAGCTTTATCCTGTAAACATCATGCCCTGCTACAAAATAATCTTCATCTGCTGGGTCTATGGGCTGAGGCCTGGCTTCTTGAATTCAATGTTGCCAAGTGCCATATCATTCTCTTTGGCAAACAGAATCCATCTGTAAATAATGAGCAAGATCTTGGTGTCACTATTGACAATGAATTAAAATTTAGCAAGCATGCTAAGAGGTCTGCTGCTGGGGCTAGTTCAACCTTGGGTTTGATTAAGTATACCTTCTCTACTCATTCTTCTAAAGTCATCAGTCTTCTTTATAAGGAACTTGTGTATCCTAAGCTTGAAGTTGGAATGTCACTTGCCTCTCCATATTTTAAAAACAGATATAAAAGTTCTTGAAGATGTGCAGAGACGTGCCACTAAAGTGATATCTGGTGTGCAAGAGCTTTCCTATCCTGTAAGACTATCAAAGATGAATCTCCTTACACTTGTATACAGGAGAAATAGAGGGGATGCCATTTTAGCCTTTAACTTATTGAGGGCTAACATTCTCCCAGCATTATTCCCTACTGTTAGTACCAATTCAAGAACTAGAGGTCATCAACTGAAACTTGTCAAGCAGTTTACAACATCTAGAGTCTGTACTCAATTCTTCTCAACACTTATTGTCATCAATTGGAACAAATTATCTAATGAAACTGTTACTGCAGAATCCTTTGATGTTTTAAACAAAGACTAGATGCTGAGTGGTCCTCCAAAGAGTGTAAATTCAATTGGGATGCTATCAAAGATGGAGCAGCACTTGGTCATCAGTGATTCTTGCATACAACTAATCATCATTCTGGAGCTCTACAAGGAGAAATCCTTAGATTGCTCCTAGCTGGCATTTAAGGTAATTGCAAATTTTCTTTAAAAACTTGGAAAAAAGCCAAACTTCACAGTAAAGAGTAAGGATCTAAGTAGGAGACAGCCCCCTTCATACAAAGAATAGTCTGTTCAAATAGGTTTTCAAATCTTTTCAAAAAAAGAGTTGAAAAGCTCCTTTTTGATTTAATTTCTGATTATTTTCCAAATCATACCCAGCCCTAACAAAGATATAATTTGAGGTACTGGTCTCTTAAATCCCTAGTCAATTGCTTTTAAAATATATAAATCAATAATTATACATTGATTAACACTGTCATATGTTTAAATTTGTAATTTCAACTTTGGATAACATTTGAATTGGACCTATACTTAAAAATTGGCAATGAATAGTAATTTTGGTGAAAAGTCCTTGTTAATATTACTAATAAAGAATTTTGGTTGGATGAAAAGGAGTATTATTGTTTGTATGGATGGAAATTCTGTGAGACTTTTGATCTTCTACATAGCTGAAGCCATTACAACATGTACAATAGGATTTTCTTATTGATAAATACATTATATATATATTTTTTTTAATACATTGAAGTACTTTGTATAAACAGAAAAAGATAAATATTGCCATTTAAAATTGCTGAAAACTAAGTTCCTAGCAGTATTTGCCACCCCAAGGAAATTTCATGGCAGGGCTGATGGTGACCTGCCTTGCCATTTCCACCTCTGTGCTGGTAGCTATGGGAATGTAACATATTAGCTGTAAAGAGAAACATTCTAATTAATTCCTACTCTCCCTTTCCTCTTTCAATGTTTATCTGAAGCCTCATGAAGAGTAAGCAGTGTGTCCATTAAAATGTACTTTTGTAGGAATCTATCCTACCCTCACCTAAACAATGACTCACCCCCCCCCCCTCTCATTATAGCTGATATGCAATTACAGATCACCAAACATGGCCCAACTGCATTACAAATGAAGCAAATTGACTTGGTTGAATCCAGCACTACCACCATGTGGCATTACTTCTTTTGCAACTTGGAAGCCTGAAATATAGTTATTGATACTTTTAAATCAATTATCTTCTCAGGATTTTAAATTGGTTGCAAATGTTTCCTCTTTGGGCTAAATTTGTAGTTTGGTGCCCCAAACTGCCTAAACTGTCACCCAACCACCACTGATATTTGGCATCTGCTCCCCCCAGCCAAATTTTATGCCAGCACCCTTGTCTGCTCCCCTGTTTAATATATAGCTCAGATTCAGACTGGAATAAGTTCTATCTACCTATCAAATTAAATTTTGAAATTTGGTATATACAGGGTATTTTAGATTAATGTCCTGAAAATAGGTTGAAAAAAGTAGCCTAGGAAACAGACACCTTACCTATTTTTAAGCAAGTTTAAATCCTTCTCTGAGAACAAGTAGCCTAAGTAATATCATAATCATGGCTTGCTGAATGGATAGACCTGGGACTAATAAAACAGATTATTCAAGTGTATTGCTGTTTTGGATTAAGTTATACTTGCAGGTTTGTTGAAAAATTCTTTGTTTTGTAGGGACCATATAGCCTAAGCCTACCTTAATGTCTTGTTAAAATGTAGAGATAGGCTTTCTGCTATATTGGAAAAGAGTTAAGTTAGATTTAATAAACTTTGATGAATAGATCCAGTGCCTTGATTATGCCCTAAAGAGACCATTTGAAGCCTCTGCTCCTACCCCTTCTCTACTTAAAGAGCACTGAACTCTGATCAACTTAGACAAACCTATAAAAGTGAAAATTTTAGAAATAGGCTATCTCTGCAGCAAAAATGAAGCCAAGAGAAGGTGGTAAAGCTCTACAAAATCATGTTATTGAGTTAGGACAAAAGTGAATACACCATTTGATGCCTTTTTTTATGCTGATTACTAAATAATAAATAAGCATTTCTCTTGGAAATGAATTTCAGCCCCCCCCCTATATAGGCTATACCTAACCTAACCCTGAATTGGCCTATATAGGGGGGGGCTATGCTAAAACTCATTTCCGATTGAAATAAGCTTATTATATTTGTAGGCTAATCAGCATATAAAAAGGCATCGGATGGTGTATCACTTTTGTCCTAACTCAATAATATGATTTTGTAGAACTTTACCGGTGTTTTGAGCCTTACATCACTGCTATGTCTTGGTTTAGTCTACAAAGTTTTTATATAGCCTAGGCCTATGCCTATGCTAAACCATGGGCTAACAGAAGAAAGAGTCAAACTTGAAAAAAAAACATTTATAAAACATCAAATTTAAAACTTATTAAATTAGGCTATTGAAATGTGTTTCAAAGCCTAGAATAAAAGAAAAGCATGTGTACTTTGAAAGTGTTAATGAGAAATTAAATGCTATGTTGTTCTTATTAGCCTATACTTGTTTCCAGAAGAGCCCAATGAGCAGAGCAGTACCTTTAAAAGTATCTAACTCCGTCCCTTCCCGTCAAAAGGGTAACGGACCTGAATAAGTGTTACAAAAGTAAAACTTTCCAAGACACATCTTAACCCCAAACAAACCGAGAGGTCACATGTTGCAATTTTAAAATTAACTATACTATAGTGACGTAACTTCCTTCTTTTCCTTAAGATTTTGAGCCCAAATTCCGTCATTTAGTGGATTTGGCTTACAGGCCAATGGTGTTTGGATCTTCAGCTAAAGCTAACCTTGGTGGAGCTATAGTTGACTCCAATTTATTAAGCTTTCACCCTCATGTTGTTACAATCAACTGCTCTCAGAGCTCTGAAACTACTTACCTTAGAGCTCTGGAGCTACTTTGACTGACTTCTTGCAACCTCAATAGCAAGGCAGAGCTTTTTTGTCATACTTGAACAGTGCATCGTTTGGTGGAGGGGGGAGTCTCCCCCCTATAATTTGGATAATAAATTATTATATAGCCTATGTACCTTGACTCTCCGGATGTGGGTCCCTTTTGCCTATCCCCCTCAATAAAAATGCTGAAGCTACACCCCAGTACTTGAAGGATGTTTGAATTCTTATAAATGGTTCAATATTAGCCACAATGGTTCACGGTCCAACATTAATTTTAATTTTTTGGGCAATAATCACATTACAGCTGCATACTCACTGCATACTACAGCTGCTATAGCTGCTCACTTGGCCATTATTGGCAGAAAGGCTAATGAATATGTGTAGTCTGAAGATTAGGGCTTGAATTGCTTTGTATTTATCAAACCACTCGCAGTTGAAGCATCCAGACAATTTCTGATTTTAGTTTTATGTTAGAAAATTTGAAATATTGCCTCGTTGAACTTGCATTGGAGTAGTGTACTGCGCAAAAATAAAGTTCAACCTGCACAGTGTTCAAAATATGGGTTTGCCCTTGGGATTTTCGATCTGAAGTATACCTTTCCACAGTGGTGGCGCGTCCACCAGGCAAACTAGGCGGCCGCCAAGGGCAGCAACCTGGGGAGGGTGGCAAAAATATAAAATTAGAAAAAAATAATTTCAGAATAAAAATTTATGAATATTGGCTTGATTAATGTTTTACAGGTCAACTTACTCATTCATACTGCATGAGAGACGTGAGTGACAGACGCCACTCGACAGTGTCGGTTGTGCACTGAGGAAGGTGAAGAGACGCGGCTCGGTACTGGGCTATATGTGGAGATTGAGAAGCCGGGAGGGGTGCCGCCATCGCCACGTACTCTCAGAGCAGCTGAGTGACCTTGAAGGCTACGAAATTCTTTGCTTTGGTTCAAGAAATTTATGTTTATTTTTCTGCTTCAACATAATGATGGAATACACTTAAAAAAATATGTAACTAACTTGAAGCTCAAGCGCCTTAGTGAAACCACATGAAACAGTTGAATAGATGCTCTCATCCCTCTTCGATATCAACTGGGTGATGTTCATAGCGCTTTAATGGACATTTATGAAGATTGCACTTTAAATGGGTCAACAGGTAACAACTCACGAGTACAAGCTTTAGGTCTGGCAAAAAACATTGAAAAATAGAATCTTATTGTAAGTGTAGTTTTATGGCACAATATACTTTTTGAAATCAACGTAACAAGTAAGCAGTTACAATCCAAACAATTTGATTTGGCTGCTGTCAAACATTAACTAAGGAAAACTAAATTGTACTTACAAAGGTTACGTTGCGACGATGGCTTTGGAAGTACCTAGTTGACGCCAGAGGAGGGGCATGAGCTAAACATTCAACCAACATTTGAAACAGAAATCCTGCCAACTCGGTTGAAAAAAAAAAAAAAAAAACAGTTTGATTACGAACCTTTGGTATCCCCTCAAGAACACTTCAAATTTAATTTCCATTTTGCAAGTCTCGATATTGCAATTTCTTCTCTGGATTAAATATTTCAACAGTTAGACGGGATTACTTCTATATTCGGATTTCTCTACAACATATCCAAGGTAAACGCCGCAACAAAAAACTTTCTGATAAACGATTGTTTGAATTTACAACATTTCCTCTCAAACAATGAAGCTAAAGATATTGAAGGCCACAAACTTTTCAATGAAGTTCAAGCCATTGCTACGAGAGTACCCAAGAACGTAAATACCGAAGATGTCCTTAACTTCGTCATAAGCAATGGTTTTTAAGATTGTGCCCCAAATTTGTCCGTGGCTTTACAGATTTTGCTGACTCTGCCTCTGTCTGTTGCTAGTGGTGTGCGTAGTTTTTCAAAATTAAAATTAATTAAAATTTATATTCGATCCACTATGACGCAAGAAAGGCTTCAAGGACTAACCACTCTATTAGTTGAACGAGACTTGGCAAAAGACATCGACCTGGACGAACTGGTGACTTCTTTTACAAAGATGAAATTAAGAAAATTTTAATTTTGAACTGTAGACCTTCTTTCTGTTAACTTTTAACTTTTCCCTATAATCTATGTAAACTTTTAAAAATTAAAGTTATCTCTTCTGCAAAATTATCTGCTTTCTTTGATAAGTTCCTATTATGTACTTAATGAAATAAACACTCTGACACTAAGGGTATCGCGATATAATTATCTATCATAATTATGGTTGTACTAGTAGCCACAAAGGTTAGGTTTTCCTTCTTAAGTATTCTTTATGTTGTTTGTATTTGCATATGTATTTCGTGTTTGTGTGTGCAAATTATTGCAACAGTCTCGTTAAGTGCAAAAAAAAGCATAAGAAGGGGTGATTTTGGGTAAGGGTTCAATTGAGGTGGAAAATTGAAAAAAAATCTAATTGTGAGCGGGGGGAGGGCAAAAAAATATCTTGCCTAGGGCGGCAGGATAGGTTGCGCCGGCCCTGCCTTTATAAAATACTGAGAATTCAGCACTTTAACTTAAAGAAAATTTTCTTTTTTAACTACAAGTATATTCTAACATGGCCTACCATTGATTTATTAGTTCGTTATCGAACATTTCGCTTCAATCCAGCTAATTTCCAGAACTAAACAAACTAAACCGTATAGATAAAAAGGTCAATGTAAACCTCGACCATATAATTCGAGGGAATGTCTTGGGTTTACATACCATTAAGTCCAGAATTTTCTTCCAATGGTTGAACTTTCTTCTTATTCTATTTAGACACATACAACGCTTTGAAAGCCCTCATCCCCCGAAAATAGTTTTTGAAGGCCGGGTACATAGTTTTCGACCTAGAGGCCATCCCCCAAAAAGATGGAAGGACAAATTCTCGTCACTTAAGTTACGACACCTTCTCCGCCTGACAGAAGATAGAAGTTAATACAGGAGATATATCAATAGACTGGTGAAAGAAGAGGCCCCAAAACGGCCTTCAAGGAAACAGAATTTTAGACAAAAAATGGCCCAAATTAGTTGAGAAATATTCTTTATATTCTGTTTGGTTTAAAGAAGAGAGCTTTTAAAAAAATCTGTATTTTTTTGCTGCTTAAGATACTTTCCTATAGAAAGGAACTTGAAGAGTAATCCCGTAACCAGCTCACCTATCTTGACCTTTGTAAAAAGAAATCTCATTAAAACCTCTCATAATCCGCTGTAAATTTAGTTTTAAAAAGGCTTTTTATCACTGTCCAGTTGTTAGCTAACCATGTTAGCATAGAGTTTTTGTTCGGATGACGGACATTCAATTGTTAGCCAGAAAAATTTGTTAGCTAACAAATTGTAGAAACGCAATAATTGGGCTGAAAATTCAAAAATGACAACTTGGAAATAAAACTTGGCTATTTCAGTGATTAATTATTAATTGTAGGGCCAAAGAGACCTCAAAGCAGCAAAAAAAGAAAGAGGTAAATACACTGATATAAAATCGGAATAGCTGAAAAAAATGTGTCCAATCTATGGGATACAGTTTTATCTCCAAATTCTCCAAAAGTTTTGTCAAGAAGTAAAAGCAATCTTGACATATTCCAGCGATGTAATAAGCCTTGAAAATGGTCATCCTGCTTAGCTGCGTTATTCAAATTTTGAATATTGTGCTTCAAATTCTCCGATAATATTCCCTAACAACGACTTGATTTGTTGAGAAAATTCTCTAGCAATGCTAGTTAATAGTTTTGTTTCGACGGTAGAAACTTAATTATGGGGTAAATTATTTGGTAATTAATTTTGTTTGGACGTCAAAAAACTATAACCTGTAGCGGCTAGCGTCTAAAAAATTAAGGGATTGAGTCTAGGTTTCCCAGAACTTAGTAAAGTGTTGGGTTAAAAAAGCTGTTGATATAAATTGACGCTAGGATTTAATTTAAACATAATATATTAAACTAACACTGGAGACCTTCTAAACTTATTAAATCCTATTGTTTATTGACCATTCACTTTTAAAAGAAAACAATAAGGTTTGACACAGAATTAAATATGCCAGAGAAAAAAAATAAAAAATAAGTGGACTGTGAAGTCGATTTCTTTTTGAAGTCCTACTAAGCGTAATCTCTCGATTTACCGTCATTTTTAAACCTTTTGCATAAAAATTGAACGCGTTCCCATCATTGTCCGCTTCCTACCCCAATGTGAAATTTACAAAAAGCAAAATTGAAAGCACGGCCGGAAAGACAAAACTATCTTTGAGTCTCGTTTCTTTTTCATCATTCGACACTATTTTGGAAAGAAGTATCACTTTCTTAAACAGTCAGCTGATTCGCAGTTATAATTAAGGGAAATATATTACAAAACCACCAATTCCAGCAAAATGACATTAGAAACCAATACAGTCAGATTCCTGGTGTACGGCAAGTACCATATGTTGAGGATCAGATGAACGCAAGGGTGGACCGGAAGATGTTAGAAAAAATGCATCATTCTTAGGCTAAAAAATATGATTTCCTTGCGTTTGCTTAAATTTGTAATAGATGGTGCTTGCCATCCATAAGGAAAAGTCGCATGGCAATCGGGTAAGTTAATATTACTTTCTATCTTAACATATAAGGCCATTTGTCAAAGCACATTTTTTTATTCGTATGCTAAGAAAGCTACAAAACTTTGTTATAATACAATAATTTTTATTATGCAAAACTTCAAAATAAACTAAAAGGAATAATAATAAACATTCAGCCAGTTTGCCATGGCTTACTTACAATCCATATTTCAGCTTTTCTTGGTCCAAACTGAATAGGAAGACCATAGTTAGCAACATAAAATTTATCTGTAGCTTTCGCAGTCAGTCCCACTCGATCTAAATTTCTGCGGAAACGGGCCAGGTGATCCATCATATCTTCCCTTCGAACCATCCCAGTAACTGTTAAACTTTTCACGAAAACATCCATTCCTGGACGACGTTCAATAAAGACTTGAGAATTATTTGGCCTTGGTGGTTCATCTTCAGCGAATGGGAATGATAACTTAGTAACCTTTCCAGATGGCCTGTTTGAAGCAAGTGTATGAGTCATTGGAAAAGACATATCGACTTCCTCTCGTTCAGCATTGTTGCCACTTATGTAATCTCGTAGGCGCATAGCCATTGCTATTCGTGCGAAATCACCTTGATCCAATCTTCCGTAGGTGGAAACCCAATTAGACGGAGAGTAGCGACGCAGCTCGATGCCTCTTGGGAACTTTTTGATTACATTATATGAAAGAATTCCTCTCTGGGATGAGGCCAGCAAGATGCTTTGGAAAGATATCTGAAAATGAGATGCTTTATTGCTACAATACCTCGATTTAACCTTATAAGCAGACCAATGTCCAATTATGATCCTTATTTCAACAGGATATAGCATACCCATCGTCCAATTAAAATTTGTCTGTGCAGGACTTCTCCTCAAAGAGACTAATTACATAATGTAGTCCCCTTGGATGGAGGGGCTGATAAAAGTATAATGCTAAATTTTAATGTTTACATTTTTAATGCTATATTTTAATGTTTGTATTTTACATAGTCAAATCTATTTGGTTTTGTAAACTTTGATGGAATTTTAACATTATTTGTAAAATTCATACTTACCATTAGTGTGCTTTGATTTAGGACAGTCACAAAGTCATTTAAGACCTTAATGATACTTGAACACTCGTAAAAAAAATAGGGTCCAACATTCCTGTAATTAGGAAGTTTGAAGGCAGGGACGGTAAGGGAGGGTGGCCCAGAACCCAAGACCCAATTTTATACCCTAAAGTTATTTTGGCCAAATCTTTGACCAGTCCTGGTATAAATGAGTCATACGATGCCCCTAAAAACCAACTTTCGTTAAGAAAAAATAATGTTTGAAACATTTACTTATTCCCTTTTGATTCAAAATAGTCGTCTGATCATTTAAACAAATCTCGAAATGACGCCTGAACAATTACGAGTTGATAAAAGCGCAAAATGTCTACATGTACAAAATAAAGGGGGATGATAAGGATACTTACAACCTGATATTATAGATCATATTTAATCCCTGAACGATCATGAGTCGACCTATGTACAATTAAATAAAAAAAAACAAGTTTTTTAAAACTGAAAGTAAGGAGCGACATTAAAACTTAAAACGAACAGAAATTATTCCGTATATGGAAGGGGCTTTCCCCTCCTCAACGCCTCGCTCTTTACGCTAAAGTTTTTTATTGTTTTAAAAAATAAAGTTTTGAGACAGAGTCAAACTTTAGCGTAAAGAGCGAGGCGTTGAGGAGGGGAAAGCCCCTTCCATATACGGAATAATTTCTGTTCGTTTTAAGTTTTAATGTCGCTCCTTACTTTAAGCTTAAAAAAACTTGTTTTTTTTATTTGATTTTTGAACGTTTTTGAATAAATGCAGGTTTTGATCTTGCCTCACCGTACATTAATAATTAAAACAAAATTTGCATATTAATTTAATTTTATTTGGTTAAATGGCTTTCTCGAAACTTGTTTAATTTTATTTACGAACGTTTTTATTAGTAATAAATATACGTGGCTTACGAAATAACTTACGTAACGAACTTCTATATTCATATATTTTCAATACGTATATTAGGGGGTTCGCCCCCTAATCAATACCTTGCTCTTTAAGTTAAATTTCGAATTTTGTTCCAATTCTTTAAAAATGACCGCTTAATCAAAAAGGCCGTTAATTAGAATAAATAGCTCTTATGAAAGTACTAAAAAATCTTTGGCTTAAAGAACGAGGTATTGACTTGGGGGAGAACCCCCTCATATACGTAATAATTTTCTGTTCATTTTAAGTTCTAATGTTGCTTCTTACTTTCAGTTGAAAAAACTTGTTTTTTTAAATTTAATTTCTGATCGTATTTTAAATAATGCTTGGAAATCCGGCGCCCCCTTCATAGAAATGTCCCTTACCCCAAAGAAACATCCTCCACGGAAAGATTCTCCCGAGTAACCCCCTCTTTCAGCCCCCCCCCCCTACCAGAAAAAAATTCTTCCTGAAAATGTCTGTATACTTCCCAATAACCAATACAATATGTAAGCAATGGGCAAAGTCCATAACTTGCAGCCCTTCCCCTGGGAACTGTGGGGGTTTAAGTCATCGTAAAAGACATATTTATTAGATTTTCGACTATGCTGAACAAAATGGCTATCTCAAAATTTTGATCGGGTGACTTTGGGAAAAAATGAGCGTGGGAGGGGGCCTAGTTGCCCTCCATTTTTCTGGTCACTTAAAAAGGGCACTAGAACTTTTAATTTCCGTTCCAATGAGCCCTCCTACAATGTTCTAGGACCACTGGGTCAATACGATCACCCCTGGGAAAAAGAAAGAAAAAAAAAAAAAAAAAAAAAAACAAATAAACACGCACCCGTGATCTTTCTTCTGGCAAAAAATGCAAAATTCCACATTTTTGTTGATAGGAGCTTGAAACCTCTACAGTAGGGTTCTCTGATACACTGAATATGATGGTGTGATTTTCATTAAGTTTCTATAACTTTTAGGGGGTCTTTCCCCTTTTCTCGAAAATCAGCCAAATTTTTCTCAGGCGCGTAACTTTTGATGGGTAAGATTAAACTTGATGAAGCTTAAATATTTGAAATCAGAATTAAAATCTGATTCTTTTGATGTATCTATTGGTATCAAAATTCCGTTTTTTAGAGTTTCGGTTACCATTGAGCCGGGTCGCTCCTTACTTACAGTTCGTTACCACGAACTGTTTGATATCTCTATGTTCATGAAGGTAGATGAGGCGGAGGTAGATGAGAGATGAAGACTAGATGAAGGTAGATGAAGGCTATGTTCAGGTGGGGGTAGATGAGGGATGAAGGCTAGATGAAGGTAGATGAAGGCTATGTTCAGGCGGAGGTAGATGAGGGATGAAGGCTAGATGAAGGTAGATGAAAGCTATGTTCAGGCGGAGGTAGATGAGGGATTCATATCAAGCGCCAAGCTTTGGGTCTTACACAACACATCTTTAGGCTCCACAATAATAAAACCCCTTAAAAAATCCCTCGATGACGACGTGTCAAGATTAAAGAGAGGTGCCACAAGTTTATCGTTATAAAGTGGGAAGAGGAAGCAGAGTCCTAAAGGCCCTTCTATAGATACTTCTAGATGCTTATAGATTCTTCTAGATACTCCAATACGGCAGACCAAAAAATCGTTGGATTCTTTGTCCAGGACAATTTACTAAATACTACTCGTGACATACATACTAATACATATGCCCCCTCCCAGCTCCTCCTATGGGGTACGGTGAAGCAGCTTAGGCCTGTGATCCTGCTTTGGACCCTCTGATTTTACTGCCTAAAATGCAACCAATAAAAAATGAGAAGAAAGAGGTGCATCACGTCTAAGCTTACAAAAATAGACAGAGAGGAGTATTAGATCCCTTCAGCCCTCCGATTACATAAAACAAAAAATAATTGGGTTCTTCGTTCTAGGCAATTGATCAAAAACCATTTTTAAAGCATATATTTTTGTCCGAATTTGATTTAGAAAAAGCGAAAGATCATTACAGACCTTCCCAAAATGATCCCTGATTAATTCTGACGGTGGAGTGGTGCAAAATCCGCATATTTAAGAAGTTAGGGGGAGAGAACTCGGTCCCAAGGGTTGTGCAAATACACATACAAAACCTGGGTACGGTTCTGATTTGAACAAGGTATAATATTTTAACATAAGTCTTACAATGAATTAATTGCATACACTGGGAACCCTTAACCAGAGAGCTGGAGGTAAGTACGAGACCAAAACTATAGTTTTGGCCCCACATTTGTAATTATTATCTTCAAAACACTTAAATACCAACTTAAGTGG
This sequence comes from Artemia sinica, assembly GCA_027921565.1. Taxonomy (NCBI): domain Eukaryota; kingdom Metazoa; phylum Arthropoda; class Branchiopoda; order Anostraca; family Artemiidae; genus Artemia; species Artemia sinica. The sequence goes on along the minus strand of CM051268.1, from coordinate 6,662,713 downwards.
CAACCAAACATTATGTTTAAAATATGCACGTACTGCGTTTTGATTAGGGACAGTCCTCTGGCTAATTAAGACTACTGCCTAATGATCCCTGAGCAATTCAGCATCGAAACAGGTTCTACATGGCTTAAATTTACAAAGTTAAGAGTAGGAAGGGAGTAGTCCGAGCTCAAGCCCCAGAAATTAAGTTAGGCAGACTAATACTAAAATTGTAGAGTTTTCTGGGGAGACTAAGACCGTGGAATATAACATTTTCTCATTCCTGCTCTTAGTTTTGTCCGTTCCATTTTGGACCTTCCGGGGCACAATTTTTAGGACCCAACAAGCATGTCACATCAATATTGTTTTGTATTTTCGGGACACAGTCTTCTAACCCTCCTCCATTTTTGGCCCAGGTCTTGTCAATAGATAGTTTTAAGGGTATTACTAATTTGTTGCTGTGACATTTAACGACACAGCAAGTAATACAAAGGGGCTGGACTTCTTCTAAAATAAGCATTTTCAGTGGAGTGAATTGGGATAGAACAAAATTTAATGAAAAAGGACTCAATCTAAAAAACAACTTCACTTTATAAAGTAAAAAAATTGAACATGCAACGAAAAACTCAAAAAAGGAAAAAAAGGAAAAAAGTAAAAAAAGGAACCAAAAAAGCAGTACCATAGAAAATTTAAAAGATATATTTTATTTTAAAGATAATTTTAAAGATAAATTAAAAGATCAAAACAAAATACGAAATTTATAGTTAGCAGAAAAAAAAGGAAATTAGAATGTAAATAAAATGAGCAGGTTATATTTTTCTGTAATGCAAACACAAATATTTCCACGTAACAATAGTAAAATGCGATGGGGAGATGAAGGCTAGTATGTGATATGTTTGACCATTATGTTATTATCTAAGAGGAGAATAATTTTCAAGGACCGAATTTTTCATGGGGGGGGCTTTCAAGTAGGCTACATAGTTGCAAATACTGGTGCTTTCTTCTATTCTTGAGATTTTTTAGCTTAAAGCCCGTTCAGACGCATAGGGAAACTGATGGGTACGCAAGAAAAAACGTTTAAATTATAGGGGCAAGATTTTTCCAAAAAGCACAGCTAGCATGTATGTTTGCACGTTTTCAATGCAAAAAATAAAGCATTTTATCAGATTCTATATTCTCCTTTCTCTTGTCCGTTTATATAAAGCATGACTCATGTCGTGCAAAAACTAGTGGTTCTGAGCAATCAAACAGTTCGTCGTCGAACTGTCAGTAAGGAGCGATCCGGCTCAATAGTAATCGAACCTCTAAAAAACAGGATTTTAATACCAATAGATACATCAAAAGACTCAGATTTTAATACTGATTTCAAATATAAAAGATTCATCAAGTTTAGTCTTACCCATCAAAAGTTACGCGCCTGAGAAAATTTGGCTGATTTAAAAAAGGGGGAAAAACCCCTAAAAGATATAGAACCTTAATAAAAATCACACCATCAGATTCAGCGTATCAGAGAACCCTACTGTAGAAGTTTCAAGCTCCTATCTGCAAAAATGTGGAATTTTGTATTTTTTACCAGAAGAAAGATCACGGATGCGTGTTTATTTATTTTTTTTCCCAGGGGTGATCGTACCGACCCAGTTGTCCTAGAATATCGGAAGAGGGCTCACTGGAACGGAAGTTAAAAGTTCTAGCGCCCTTTTTAAGTCACCAAAAAAATGGAGGGCACCTAGACCCCCTCCCACGTCCATTTTTTCCCAAAGTCACCCGCTCAAAATTTTGAGATAGCTATTTTGTTCAGCATGGTCGAAAATATGATAACTATGTTTTTTAGGATGACTTAATTCCCCAGGGTCCCTGGGGGAGTGCCGCAAGTTATGAACTTTACCCAATGTTAACATGTAGTCTTGGTTATTGGGAAGTATACAGACGTTTTCAGGGGGGATTTTTTCTGGTATAGGGGTGGATAGGTCGGGACTTATGTGGAAGGATCTTTACACGGAGGAAGTTTTCATGTGGGAAGGGACATTGCTGTGAAGGGGGTGCCGGTTTTCCAGCATTATTTAAAAAAAGATCAGAAATTAAATAAAAAAGTTTTTCAACTGAAAGTAAGGAGCAACATCAAAACTTAAAACGAACAGAAAATATTACGTATATGATTGGGTTCGCCCCCTAGTCAATACCTAGCTCTTTAAGCCAAAGATTTTTTAGTGCTTTCATAAAAGCTATTTATTCTTATTAACGGCCTTTGTGATTAAGGGGTCATTTCTGAAGAATTGAAACAAAATTCGAACTTTAGCGTAAAGAGCGAGGTATTGACTAGGGGGCAAACCTCCTGATATACGTATTAAAAATCCATGAATATAGAAGTTCGTTACGTAAGTTAATTCGTAATTTACGTATATTTATTACTAATAAAAACGTTCGTAAATAAAATTAAACAACGTTCGAGAAAGCCATTTAACCAAATAAAAGTAAAATTAATATGCAATTTGCTGTTGATTATTCATGTACGGTGAGCCAAAATCAAAACCTGCATTAATTCAAAAACGTTCAAAAATTAAATAAAAAAACAAGTTTTTTTTAACTGAAAGTAAGGAGCGACGTTAAAACTTAAAACGAACAGAAATTATTCCGTATATGAAAGGGGCTGTCCCCTCTTCAACCCCTCACTCTTTACGTTAAAGTTTGACTTTCCCACAACTCTATTTGTTAAACAATAAAAAACTTTAGCGTAAAGAGCGAGGCGTTGAGGAGGGGATAGTCCCTTTCATATACGGAATAATTTCTGTTCGTTTTAAGTTTTAACGTTGCTCCTTACTTTCAGTTAAAAACTTGTTTTTTTTTTATTTAATATCCACCAAACCTCGAACTTTCGCGCGCTTAACAACGGATATGCTTTTCACTTTCAAAAATGCTTGCTCCTCTTTCTCGACGAAACACACACAAAAAAGAAAAGAAAAAAAAACAAAAAAAAAAAAAAAAACGATCGGTATGATAGGGAAACTAGAAAAATTACTAGCCCCAAAACCGATCGGTACGAAGGGAAAAAAAACCGATCGGTTTTTGAGAGTTTCCCCATGCGTCTGAACGGGCTATTAGCTATAATGAGGGCGGATGAATATGGGACTTTATCTTATGGATATTTTATGATGATATTATATATGATGATATATATATATATATATATATTATATATATATATATATATATATATATATATATATATATATATATATATATATATATATATATATATATATATATATATATATATATATATATATATATATATATATATATATATATATATATATATATATATATATATATATATATATATATATAAACGTCACTGCACTCCTAAACCAATAAACTGTATGTTATAAATTTTGAACGTACACTGTAGTTAAGGCAGTAAGAAACACGGGCTGATCAGTTTTCTAGATCTGAGATACCGGCTGAGGGAAACGCGGGCCATCATAAAGCCGAAAGAAGCGGGCCATTTGCCTGGCAAAGAGTCCATATACATACGCAATGTGTACATAGCGAACATCTTCGACCTTTCGAGATAACTGCCAAAAGCCGTTTGATAAGTTGGTCTCGGAGGGAGGATCCGCCGGTAAGTGTTTTTCCAATCACACTTTATTTCTCCTGATCTACATCGTCAGATGGCAGATACGATCTTTAGGTGTGGCAGCGACGGTATATACGCGCTGTGCCCTTGCGGAAGTGGTTCTTGTACCTCCGGGCATTTTGAAGCGAAAGTAAAAAAACAAAAAAAAAACTAATACAGCTAATGTTCCTATTTAGGTTTTTATGGTTAACTTTTATGATTTTGCTGAGTAACACGACATGACGTTGATTGTTTCATATCTGAAAGACGAATTTTGGTTTCTTCCCTAAGCAATTTTCCATGGTTTTTGATCAGCATTGAAAAGAAAAGAAGAAATAATCTTACCAATAACAAAGCAATATATTTCATTCTCATTTCTTAATGAAGACTGGCGCTAAAAAATTAAAGAAGACAAATATATAATAATACAAAGGAGAGATAAGCAGGATGTAAAATCAAAACTGCATGCAGTATGGAGAGGATTATCCTATTCAAAAAATCTTATTTGACCAGTGATTCATATTTATAGTAATCAAACACGCGAATATTCCAGGCGATTGAGGCATTCATCATAACAGGGAAGTCCACTTTGTTTCACTAGATTTAAGAGGGTAATGAACTAGAAATTAATTGCAGATTTTGTTTCATTTGTTTTAGGTGACAAGCGCATCTTAAATTCCATTTCAGGAAATATCAACTTATTTTAAGGAAGAGGGTAAAGGTATGACAAAGAGCACATATTGCGGTACCCAAGGGCATACGCCGTATGTGACATAGGCAGCGCAATTGCGTTGCCTAAGTAAAGAGCGATGTGGGCACAATGTATTATTTTTTTCTGACCAGGGCACTTCGCATAAAAGGAGTTGTCGTAGAGAATTCAAAAAGAGCTCATTCAATCGGAAACTGAAAGCTCTAGTGTCCTTTTAAAGGGCAGTCAAAAGTGACTGGAGGGCAAACAGCGCCATCACTTCTCCAAACACATCGAATCAAAATTTTGAGACCATAATCTTGGTCTTAATTTTGAAACACTTTGTCCCCCATAGTTGAAATGTCAGTAATTAAGTCTTTGGGAATGGTCACACCCCCTAGACCCCTCAGGGAAATGAGTATAAATTATACTAGTTGCCCATCATTAACATACAAAGATTTTATAGAAGGGGTGGTCGTACAAGATTCTGAGGGGGCTCATTCGATTAGAAATAAGAAGTTCTAGTGCCCTTTTCAAGAAACAAAAGTGGGAGATATGCACATCTAAAATTCCGCTTCAACTTATTACAGGGGAGAATTCAAAAGTACGACCAAGAGTTCATATTGCAGTCCCCACTAGAATACGCCATATGTGACAACTCTAGAGATTATGAATAAAGGGACTACCAATTGTACGTATATTGAAAAAAGGAAGTTTGTTAAGAATATGTCAGCCGAATCTCGCTATTTTATAATCTGAAATGTTTCTATATGTCTTGTATCACTTAAACCGTCAAATGTTCTACTTTTTATACCAAGTTTTATAAGGATGTGCGTCGGTTTAACAGCTTTTTGGTCGACAACCCAAATTCGAGACGACCTAAAAGTGTATTTACCTTTTCCTTAACCATAATAATTAGTGGATGTTAAGGTCCCCTTGTGTATGCTTCATGTGGCCATTTCAAAGACAGTCAATTAACGGCGATTATGGTAGAAAAAAAACATTGAAAAAGTTTGAGTCCGGACTTGGATACAAAACAGGCATAATAACTCAGTTGAAAAAAGGAAAAGAAATCTTACACAAAGCTTGAATTACCAAACGCACTAGAAGGTAACAAATTTTATTTTTGTCTATCAGAGGCAACGCTGTAGCGTTGCCTATAGTAAAGGTCATACGGCTCCAATGTTTTATTATTATTATTAAATAAAAAAAAAAGTTTTTTTAAACTGAAAGTAAGGAGTGACATTAAAACTTAAAACGAACAGAAATTTTTCCGTATATGAAAGGGGCTGACCCCGCCTCAACACCTCGCTCTTTACGCTAAAGTTTGACTCTGTCTTACAACTTTATTTTCTAAAACAATATAAAACTTTAGCGTAAAGAGCGAGGCGTTGAGGAACGGGCAGCCCCTTTCATATACGGAATATTTAGTAGAAAGCTATCATGAGGTCCGAACAGCACGCCATATATGGGCATAGAGTCCCTAGGGAGAACACCTGTGCTGTCAGTCCGACGGGCACCATATATGGGCATGGAATCCCCAGGGAGAACACATTTCTGAGAACTTGATTGCGTAATCGAAGGGAAAGTGGATTTCCGAGAACTTGATTGCGTAATCGAAGGGGAAATGGATTTCTGAGAAATTGATTGCGTAATCGAAGGGGAAGTGGATTTCCGAGACCTTGATTGCGTAATCGATTGGGAATTTTATTGATCTGATAACGGGAAACAAATCACGTGTCTCCTTCTAAGCCAATCAGAATGGTTTTTGTCACTGAGAATGAAAAAACAGGATTTTTCTCACTTTGATGTATTTTCAAGGAGAATTGTCTCCGGGCGAAGTTTATTAATGTCTTTGGTGTTCGTCCAGGAAAATTGTTTCCGGGGCGAAGTTTATTATGTCTTTGGAGTTCGTCCAGGAGAATTGTTTCCGGGCGAAGTTTATTAATGTCTTTGGTGCTCGTCCAGGAGAATTGTTTCCGGGTGAAGTTTATTATTGTCTGACGGATGATGTCAAGATTGATTGATTTGTCACGAAAGGGGAGAGAATTTCTGAGAACTTGATTTACATTAATCGCTAGGGGAATAATTGATTTACGAAAAGGGGAACACAGAAACAAGTATGGCTTCTTTGATCTTAGGTCTGAGGGATAAACGCTCTTTAGGTCAGAGAGAAAAATTAATATTCTGTTTTTAAATAAGGCTTCGTTGATCTTTAGTGTCAGGAATTAGAAATGACATCACTTGTTATCTTGGAATTATGCGGGAGTCTAAAGAGATAGAAATTCTATTTTTAAATATGGCTTCACTGATCTTTAAGTCGGAGAGATAAATCTAGCGAAACCTTAATAGTGTAGCTAGGAACATTTATGAGATGAAGAGATTAACGTGGGAAAGGGTTCCCTAGGAATTTCAGGTGTGACAGCGCAGGGATGCCAAAACAAAAGGAACACGCAGAAATTACGTTTAGGGATTATTTAGGCGAAAACGTTTTAGACATTTTAGGGAATTATTTGGGTGAAACAGTTTGAGGCATTTTAGAAGATGATTTAAGCGGAACCGTTTGAGGTATTTTAGAAGATGATTTTAGAAGATGATTTAGAAGATGATTTGAGGGTGAAACTCTATGGTCGTTATAATACACAAGTTCCATTTGAACAGTGTTGTGAGGTCCCCTACCCCAACAACCCCCCTACCCCAACCTCAAAGGCCCCCAAGGCCCCCAAGTACCCTGGATCCCCAAAGAGCCCCCCCGGACCCCCAAAGCCCCCCCCCCCCCCGGGCCCCCAAAGAGCCCCTCTCCCCATTTTTTTTAATACTTTTTTGTGCACTTGAGACACAGAAGGGCCCCCACATTTCAAAAGGCTTTATTATATCTTTTCAGAACAAGTTATTTTCTTAATGTCCATCCTAAACCCATTTTACAAGTTGAAGTACCCATACTTCTCACCCACAACTTTACTATACTGCCTTTTTGAATGCTCCCACACCAAGCAATACTTTTCAAAGGGCATTTCAGAACAAGTTCTTTTCATAATGTTCATCCTAAACCCATTTTTACAAGTTGAAGTACCCATCCTTTTCACCCACAAATTTACTTTACAGCTTTTTAAGTGCCCCAACACCAGGCAATACTTTTCAAAGAGCATTTCACAATAAGTTCTTTTTTAATATCCCCTCCCAAACCTATTTTACAACTTGAAGAACCCATCCATTTCACCCACAACTTTACTTTACAGCTTTTGAATGCTCCAACACCAAGCAATACTTTTCAAAGGGTATTTCAGAACAAGTTCTTTTCATAATGTCCTTCCTAAACTCATTTTACAAGTTGAAGTACCCATCCTTTTCCCCCACAACTTTACTATACTGCTTCTTGAATGCTCCAAACACCCAGCAATACTTTTCAAAAGGCATTTCAGAACAAGTTATTTTCATAATGTCCTTCCTAAACCAATTTTACAAGTTGAAGTACTCATCCTTTTCACCCACAAATTTACTTTACAGCTTTTTTGAGTGCCCCAACACCAAGCAACACTTTCCAAAAGGCTTATTATATCTTTTCAGAACAAGTCCTTCCTAAACCAATTTTACAAGTTGAAGTACTTATCTTTTTCACCACAACTTTACTTTGCGACTTTTTTGCACACCCCAAGATCAAGCAATACTTTTCAAAGGCATTTCAGAACCAGTTCTTTTCTTAATGTCCTTCCTAAACCAATTTTACAAATCTCAAAATTTTTCCTTAGTAGATAGAAAAAGCTATATCATAGTTGTGAATATTTTCTCGAAAGATAAGCAGTTATATTTCAATTTTAAGTTTTCTCAATGAAGTGAAGAAAAGTTCAAGTTCTCTTCTGAATTTTACCAAAGAACACACTTCAATTCTAATTTCTCCAGAGAAAATAAAAATCTTCCACTTCAGTTTTAAGTTCCCCAAAGACATAAAGAAATTTAAAGTTCAATTCAAAATTTTTTGGTGGAAGATAGAAAAAGTAATACCATACTTGTGAATATTTTCCGGAAGATAAAAAGTTCTAGTTCAATTTAAATTTTCTCAACGAAGTGAAGAAAAGTCCAAGTTCTCTTCTGAATTTTCTCAATGAAAAAGAAATTAGTTATTAATCATTTCTATTTTTCCAAATATATAAAAATTTTCCACTTCGATTCAGATTTTTCGCAAAGGGATGAAAAAATTTAAAATACTCTTCCAAATTTTTCATAGAAGATAGAAAAGTTCAAGTTCTCTTCTGAATTTTACCAAAGAACACACCTCAATTGTAATTTCTCCGGAGAAAATAAAAATCTTCCACTTCGGTTTTAAGTTCACCAAAGACATAAAGAAATTTAAAGTTCTATTCTAAATTTTTCCGTAGTAGATAGAAAAAGCTATACCATAGTTGTGAATATTTTCCCGGAAGATAAAAAGTTCTAGTTCAATTTATAATTTTCTCAACGAAGTGAAGAAAAGTTTAAGTTCTATTCTGAATTTTCACAATAAAAAAGAAATTAGTTATTGATCATTTCTATTTTTCCAAATAATATAAAAATTTTCCACTTTAGTTCAGATCTGTCTCGAAGAGATGAAAAACTTAAAATACTGTTCCAAATTTTTCACAGAAGATAAAAAAGTTCAAGTTCTCTTCTGAATTTTTACAAAAGAACACAATTCAATTCTAATTTCTCCAGCGAAAACAAAAATCTTCCACTTCAGTTCTCTATTTCACAAAGACATAAAGAAATTTAAAGTTCAATTCTAAATTTTTCGGTGGAAGATAGAAAAAGTAATACCATACTTGTGAATATTTTCCCGGAAGATAAAAAGTTCTAGTTCAATTTAAATTTTCTCAACGAAGTGAAGAAAAGTTCAAGTTCTCTTCTGAATTTTACCAAAGAACACACTTCAATTCTAATTTCTCCAGAGAAAATAAAAATCTTCCACTTCAGTTTTAAGTTCCCCAAAGACATAAAGAAATTTAAAGTTCTATTCTAAATTTTTTCCGTAGTAAACAGAAAAAGCTATACCATAGTTGTGAATATTTTCCCGGAAGATAAAAAGTTCTAGTTCAATTTTTAATTTTCTCAACGAAGTGAAGAAAAGATCAAGTTCTATTCTGAATTTTCTCAATGAAAAAGAAATTAGTTATTGATCATTTCTATTTTTCCAAATAATATAAAAATTTTCCACTTTAGTTCAGATCTGTCTCGAAGAGATGAAGAATTTAAAATACTGTTCCAAATTTTTCACAGAAGATAAAAAAGTTCAAGTTCTCTTCTGAATTTTACCAAAGAACACAATTCAATTCTAATTTCTCCAGAGAAAATAAAAATCTTCCACTTCAGTTCTTTATTTCACAAAGACATAAAGAAATTTAAAGTTCAATTCTAAATTTTTCGGTGCAAGATAGAAAAAGTAAAACCATACTTGTGAATATTTTCCCGGAAGATAAAAAGTTCTAGTTCAATTTAACATTTTCTCAACGAAGTGAAGAAAAGTTCAAGTTCTCTTCTGAATTTTACCAAAGAACACACTTCAATTCTAATTTCTCCAGAGAAAATAAAAATCTTCCACTTCAGTTTTAAGTTCCCCAAAGACATAAAGAAATTTAAAGTTCTATTCTAAATTTTTCCGTAGTAAATAGAAAAGGCTATACAATAGTTGTGAATATTTTCCAGGAAGATAAAAAGTTATAGTTCAATTTTTAATTTTCTCAACGAAGTTAAGAAAAGTTCAAGTTCTATTCTGAATTTTCTCAATGAAAAAGAAATTAGTTATTGATCATTTCTATTTTTCCAAATAATATAAAAATTTTACACTTTAGTTCAGGTCTGTCTCGAAGAGATGACAAATTTAAAATACTGTTCCAAATTTTTCATAGAAGATAAAAAGTTCAAGTTCTCTTCTGAATTTTACCAAAGAACACAATTCAATTCTAATTTCTCCAGCGAAAACAAAAATCTTCCACTTCAGTTCTCTATTTCACAAAGACATAAAGAAATTTAAAATTCTATTCTAAATTTTTCGGTGGAAGATAGAAAAAGTAATACCATACTTGTGAATATTTTCATGAAAGATAAAAAGTTTTAGTTCAATTTTAAATTTTCTCAACGAAGTGAAGAAAAGTTCAAGTTCTCTTCTGAATTTTCTCTATGAAAAGTTCAAGTTCTCTTCTTAATTTTCACTATGAAAAAGAAATAAGTTATTGATCATTTCTATTTTTCTAAATAATATAAAAATTTTCCACTTCAGTTTAGATCTGTCTCAAAGAGATGAAAAAATTTTTAAAACTGTTCCAAATTTTTCATAGAAGATAGAAAAGTTCAAGTTCTCTTCTGAATTTTACCAAAGAACAAACTTCAATTCTAATTTCTCCAGAGAAAATAAAAATCTTAAACTTCAGTTATAAGTTCCCCAAAGACATAAAGAAATTTAAAGTTCTATTCTAAAATTTTTCCGTAGTAGATAGAAAAAGCTATACCGTAGTTCTGAATATTTTCCATGAAGATAAAAAGTTCTAGTTCAATTTTTAATTTTCTCAACGAAGTGAAGAAAAGTTCAAGTTCTCTTCCGAATTTTCTCTATGAAAAAGAAATAAGTTATTGATCATTTCTATTTTTCCAAATAATATAAAAATTTTCCACTTCAGTTCAGATCTGACTCAAAGGGATGAAAAATTTTTTAAAACTGTTCCAAATTTTTCATAGAAGATAGAAAAGTTCAAGTTCTCTTCTGAATTTTACCAAAGAACAAACTTCAATTCTAATTTCTCCAGAGAAAATAAAAATCTTCCACTTCATTTCTTTATTTCACAAAGTCGTAAAGAAATTTAAAGTTCTATTCTAAATTTTTAGATGGAAGATAGAAAAAGTAATACTATGATTGTGATTATTTTCCATGAAGATCAAAAGTTTCACTTTATTTCTAATTTTTCTTAATTTCAGTTCCGATTTTTCTCAAAGAGATGAAAAATTTAAAGTTCTGTTCCAAATTTTTCATAGAAGATAGAAAAAGTTATACATTGATTGTGAATATTCGACATGAGGATAAGGAACTCCACTTTAATTCTGAGTTTTCTCGAAGAAGTGCAAAATGTTCAATTTCTCTTCTGAATTTTCTTAAAGAAGAGAAAAAAGTTAGCTCAATTCTGAATTTTACCAATGAAAATGAAAAAGCTTCCACTTCAGTTCTTAATTTCTCAAAGACATAAAAAATTTAAATTTCAGTTCTAAATTTTTCCGTAGAAGATAGGAAAAGTTATACTATGATTATGATTATTTTCCAGTGAAGATAAAAAGTTTCACTTTAATTCTAAATTTTCTTAAATTCAGTTCCGATTTTTCTCAAAGAGATGATAAAATTTAAAGTTCTGTTCCAAATTTTTCATAGAAGATAGAAAAAGTTATACATTGATTGTAAATATTCACCATGAAGATAAAAAGTTCCACTAATTCTAAATTTTCTCAATGAAGTGCAAAATGTTCAAATTCTCTTCTAATTTTTCCAAGAAAATAAATAGGTTCCACGTCAGTTCTGTTTTTTTTCTCAAAGAGATGAAAAATTTAAAGTTCTGTTCTAATTTGAAATTAAATTTTAGCTCCTTTGTCTTATGGATTTACCCCTCAAATTTTTAAATTAGAAATGAGTGACTCGTTCTATTATTAAAGAAAATCCTTCAAACTAGTTCATCTAACCTCCAAAACAATAGGTATAGCTTTTTCTATTTACTACCGAAAAAATTTAGAATAGAACTTTAAATTTCTTTACGTCTTGGGGAACTTAAGACTGAACTGGAAGATTTTTATTTTCTCTGGAGAAATTAGAATTGAAGTTTGTTCTTTGGTAAAATTCAGAAGAGAACTTGAACTTTTCTTCACTTCGTTGAGAAAATTTAAATTGAACTAGAACTTTTTATCTTCCGGGAAAATATTCACAAGTATGGTATTACTTTTTCTATCTTCCACCGAAAAATTTAGAATTGAACTTTAAATTTCTTTATGTCTTTGTGAAATAGAGAACTGAAGTGGAAAATTTTTGTTTTCTCTGGAGAAATTAGAATTGAATTGTGCTCTTTGGTAAAATTCAGAAGAGAACTTGAACTTTTTTATCTTCTGTGAAAAATTTGGAACAGTATTTTAAATTTTTCATCTCTTCGAGACAGATCTGAACTAAAGTGGAAAATTTTTATATTATTTGGAAAAATAGAAATGATCAATAACTAATTTCTTTTTCATTGAGAAAATTCAGAATAGAACTTGAACTCTCTTCACTTCGTTGAGAAAATTAAAAATTGAACTAGAACTTTTTATCTTACGGGAAAATATTCACAACTATGGTATAGCTTTTTCTATTTACTACGGAAAAAATTTAGAATAGAACTTTAAATTTCTTTATGTCTTTGGGGAACTTAAAACTGAAGTGGAAGATTTTTATTTTCTCTGGAGAAATTAGAATTGAAGTGTGTTCTTTGGTAAAATTCAGAAGAGAACTTGAACTTTTCTTCACTTCGTTGAGAAAATTTAAATTGAACTAGAACTTTTTATCTTCCGGGAAAGTATTCACAAGTATGGTATTACTTTTTCTATCTTCCACCGAAAAATTTAGAATTGAAGGTTAAATTTCTCTATGTCTTTGTGAAATAGAGAACTGAAGTGGAAGATTTTTGTTTTCGCTGGAAAAATTAGAATTGAATTGTGTTCTTTTGTAAAATTCAGAAGAGAACTTGAACTTTTTTATCTTCTGTGAAAAATTTGGAACAGTATTTAAAATTTTTCATCTCTTCGAGACAGATCTGAACTAAAGTGGAAATTTTTTATATTATTTGGAAAAATAGAAATGATCAATAACTAATTTTTTTCATTGTGAAAATTCAGAATAGAACTTGAACTTTTCCTCACTTCGTTGAGAAAATTATAAATTGAACTAGAACTTTTATCTTCCGGGAAAATATTCACAACTATGGTATAGCTTTTTCTATCTACTACGGAAAAATTTAGAATAGAACTTTAAATTTCTTTATGTCTTTGGTGAACTTAAAACCGAAGTGAAAGATTCTTATTTTCTCTGGAGAAATTACAATTGAGGTGTGTTCTTTGGTAAAATTTAGAAGAGAACTTGAACTTTTCTATCTTCATGGCTCATAAGCTAACATGGTATTCACGTGATGGTAAGACAGCAAACCTTATTGACTATGTTATAGTAAACCGAAGACTGGCAGGATCAATACAAGATACTAGGGTATATAGGGGTGCTGTTATTGATGTTAAAAGTAAAGATCACCATCTAGTAGTGTCAAGGGTTAATTTAAAGCTGAAATATCGGAAGGGTAATTACCTCCCGGGAAGTTATGATGTTAGTAGACTCCAGGATGAGAATTTGAGAGAAACTTTCCAGGAACAGTTAAATACTAAAGTTGAGAGTTTAAAATTTGATAATGTGGAAGATGGTTGGAATAATTTTAGAAAAATAATTTGTGAAGTTGCCGAAGGTGTATTAGGGAAGAAAGCTAGAACTGCAGCTAAGAATATTAGTGAAAAAGCTTTATGTTTAATAGAAAGGAGAAAGGACTTGTACAAGAATTATCTGAGTGATAGATCGCATGAAAACAAAAGAAATGTAAAGAAAGTGGAGAAAGCATTGAAATATGAACTAAGGAGGTGTGAAGTGGAGGCCATGGATAAAATTGCCGAGGATTTAGAAGATGCCGCTAGACGGCATAATAGTAAAATATTGTACTGGCACGTTAACAAATTGAGAGGTAGTAGTCAATCCGGACTTGTCCCAGTTAAAGATAGGAATGGGGTGGCAATTAGCGATAAGGAAAAAGCTAAAGCGAGATGGGCCGAACATTTTGAGAACTTGCTTAACCGAGATAGAGTTGCAGGAAAAAATATAGAGGAAAATGAAAAAGTTTGTGATACCTTGGATGTGAAGGAAGATTTGTTTTGTGAGGAGGAATTAGCAACAGTACTAAAAGGATTAAAGAATAATAAGGCTCCAGGTGCTGATAGGGTAGTAAATGAGTTTCTTAAATATGGTGGCTCTGAGGTTAGAAATAAGTTATTGAAGATTATGAATATGATTTTTTAAAAAGGGGAAGTACCTAACGATTTTAGGAAAACCTTGATTAAGCCACTTTATAAGAAAGGTGATAAAAGTGAGTGTGGTAATTATCGAGGCATTAGTCTGGTCTCTGTAGGTAGCAAATTGCTTAGTAGCTGGTTTTGTATTAAATCAGGAGTTAAGCAGGGTTGTGTTCTATCCCCCTTTATATGGATTATTTTGATGGACTTTGTTTTAAGGAGCACAGGAAAGGCAATGGGAGACCACGGAATCAAATGGGGAGAAAAAGTCTCCTAGACTTGGATTATGCTGATGATTTAAGCATCCTAGATGAAAGTTTGAGCAAAATGAATGAAGTTTTAGAGGTTTTGCGAGTTCAGGGTGCTAGTATTGGTTTGAAAATTAATGTTAGGAAGACAAAGTCACTAAGGCTAGGAATAAGTGAAGATGAAAAGGTGACGTTGGGTAATGAAAAGATTGATCAGGTGGGCAGCTTCACTTACCTTGGTAGTATTATTAGTAAAGATGGTGGGAGCAGTGAAGATGTTAAAAATAGAATAGCCTAGGCTCAGGGTGTTTTTTCACAATTAAAAAAAGTCTGGAAGAATAGGAAGATAAGTCTGCAAACCAAGATTAGAATCTTAGAAGCTACAGTGATGACAGTGGTCAAATATGGCTCTGAAGCATGGACGCTCCGAAAAGTGGATGAAGATTTGCTAGATGTTTTCCAGAGAAATTGCTTAAGGATTGTTCTGGGTTCCCGGCTGACTGACCGTATTTCAAACAATAGGCTATACGAAAAATGTGGTTCAATACCGCTTTCTAGGTCTATAATGAAAGAAAGGTTGAAGTGGTTAGGGTATGTTGTGCGGATGAAGGATGACAGATTGCCAAAGATTGTTCTTTTCGGCCAACCATCTAGGGCTAAACGGAAAGCAGGTCGTCCCCGTCTGGGGTGGGAGGACGTCATAAAGAAAGATTTAAAGGAAATGAGAACTTCGTGGGCGGGTGTAAAAAGGGAGGCTTTGAATAGATTGGGGTGGAGGAGGAGCGTGCGTAGCTGTGTTGGCCTCAGGCGGCTTGTGCTGCGATGAGTTGTTAGTAGTAGTAGTAGTATGAAAAATTTGGAAGAGTATTTTAAATTTTATCATCCCTTTGCGAAAAATCTGAATCGAAGTGGAAAATTTTTATATTATTTGGAAAAATAGAAATGATTAATAACTAATTTCTTTTTCATTGAGAAAATTCAGAAAGAACTTGAACTTTTCTTCACTTCGTTGAGAAAATTTAAATTGAACTAGAACTTTTTATCTTCCGGGAAAATATTCACAAGTATGGTATTACTTTTTCTATCTTCCACCAAAAAATTTTGAATTGAACTTTAAATTTCTTTATGTCTTTGGGGAACTTAAAACTGAAGTGGAAGATTTTATTTTCTCTGGAGAAATTAGAATTGAAGTGTGTTCTTTGGTAAAATTCAGAAGAGAACTTGAACTTTTCTTCACTTCATTGAGGAAATTTAAAATTGAAATATAACTGCTTATCTTTCGAGAAAATATTCACAACTATGATATAGCTTTTTCTATCTACTAAGGAAAAATTTAGAATTTGTAAAATTGGTTTACGAAGGACATTAAGAAAAGAACTTGTTCTGAAATGCCTTTGAAAAGTATTGCTTGATCTTGGGGTTTGCAAAAAAGTCGCAAAGTAAAGTTGTGGTGAAAAAGATAAGTACTTCAACTTGTAAAATTGGTTTAGGAAGGACTTGTTCTGAAAAGATATAATAAAGCCTTTTGGAAAGTATTGCTTGGTGTTGGGGCACTCAAAAAAGCTGTAAAGTAAATTTGTGGGTGAAAAGGATGAGTACTTCAACTTGTAAAATTGGTTTAGGAAGGACATTATGAAAATAACTTGTTCTGAAATGCCTTTTGAAAAGTATTGCTGGGTGTTGGAGCATTCAAGAAGCAGTATAGTAAAGTTGTGGGGGAAAAGGATGGGTACTTCAACTTGTAAAATGAGTTTAGGAAGGACATTATGAAAAGAACTTGTACTGAAATACCCTTTGAAAAGTATTGCTTGGTGTTGGAGCTTTCAAAAGCTGTAAAGTAAAGTTGTGGGTGAAATGGATGGGTTCTTCAAGTTGTAAAATAGGTTTAGGAGGGACATTAAAAAAAGAACTTATTGTGAAATGCTCTTTGAAAAGTATTGCCTGGTGTTGGGGCACTCAAAAAGCTGTAAAGTAAATTTGTGGGTGAAAAGGATGGGTACTTCAACTTGTAAAAATGGGTTATGATGGACATTATGAAAAGAACTTGTTCTGAAATGCCCTTTGAAAAGTATGCTTGGTTTGGGAGCATTCAAAAAGGCAGTATAGTAAAGTTGTGGGTGAGAAGGATGGGTACTTCAACTTGTAAAATGGGTTTAGGATGGACATTAAGAAAATAACTTGTTCTGAAAACATATAATAAAGCCTTTTGAAATGTGGGGGCCCTTCTGTGTCTCAAGTGCACAAAAAAAGTATTAAAAAAATGAAAAGGGGGCTCTTTGGGGGCCAGGGGGGGGGGGGGCTTTGGGGGTCCGGGGGGCTCTTTGGGGTCCAGGGGCACTTGGGGGCCCTTTGGGGCTGGGGTAGGGGGGTTGTTGGGGTAGGGAACCTCACAAAACTGTTCAAATGGAACTTGTGTATTATAACGACCATAGAGTTTCACCCTCAAATCATCTTCTAAATCATCTTCTAAAATCATCTTCTAAAATACCTCAAACGGTTCCGCTTAAATCATCTTCTAAAATTCCTCAAACTGTTTCGCCCAAATAATTCCCTAAAATGTCTAAAACGGTTTCGCCCAAATAATCCCTAAACGTAATTTCTGCGTGTTCCTTTTGTTTTGGCATCCCTGCGCTGTCACATCTGAAATTCCTAGGGAACCCTTTCCCGCGTTAATCTCTTCATCTCATAAATGTTCCTAGCTACACTATTAAGGTTTTACTAGATTTATCTCTCCGACTTAAAGATCAGTGAAGCCATATTTAAAAATAGAATTTCTATCTCTTTAGACTCCCGCATAATTCCAAGATAACAAGTGATGTCATTTCTAACTCCTGAAACTAAAGATCAACGAAGCCTTATTTAAAAACAGAATATTAATTTTTCTCTCTGACCTAAAGAGCGTTTATCCCTCAGACCTAAGATCAAAGAAGCCATACTTGTTTCTGTATTCCCCTTTTCGTAAATCAATAATTCCCCTAGCGATTAATGTAAATCAAGTTCTCATAAATTCTCTCCCCTTTCGTGACAAATCAATCAATCTTGACATCATCCGTCAGACAATAATAAACTTCACCCGGAAACAATTCTCCTGGACGAGCACCAAAGACATTAATAAACTTCGCCCGGAAACAATTCTCCTGGACGAACTCCAAAGACATTAATAAACTTCGCCCCGGAAACAATTTTCCTGGACGAACACCAAAGACATTAATAAACTTCGCCCGGAGACAATTCTCCTTGAAAATACATCAAAGTGAGAAAAATCCTGTTTTTTCACATTCTCAGTGACAAAAACCATTCTGATTGGCTTAGAAGGAGACACGTGATTTGTTTCCCGTTATCGGATCAATAAAATTCCCAATCGATTACGCAATCAAGTTCTCGGAAATCCACTTCCCCTTCGATTACACAATCAATTTCTCAGAAATCCGTTTCCCCTTCGATTACGCAATCAAGTTCTCGGAAATCCACTTTCCCTTCGATTACGCAATCAAGTTCTCAGAAATGTGTTCTCCTGGGGATTCCTTGCCCATATATGGTGCCCCGTCGGACTGACAGCACAGGTGTTCTCCCTAGGGACTCTATGCCCATATATGGTGTGCTGTTCGGACCTTATGATAGCTTTCTACTAAATTATTCCGTATATGAAAGGGGCTGCCCGTTCCTCAACGCCTCGCTCTTTACGCTAAAGTTTTATATTGTTTTAGAAAATAAAGTTGTAAGACAGAGTCAAACTTTAGCGTAAAGAGCGAGGTGTTGAGGCGGGGGCAGTCCCTTTCATATACGGAAAAATTTCTGTTCGTTTTAAGTTTTAATGTCGCTCCTTACTTTCAGTTTAAAAAACTTTTTTTTTATTTAATAATAATAATAAAACATTGGAGCCGTATGACTTTTACTATAGGCAACGCTACAGCGTTGCCTCTGATAGACAAAAATAAAATTTGTTACCTTCTAGTGCGTTTGGTAATTCAAGCTTTGTGTAAGATTTCTTTTCCTTTTTTCAACTGAGTTATTATGCCTGTTTTGTATCCAAGTCCGGACTCAAACTTTTTCAATGTTTTTTTTTCTACCATAATCGCCGTTAATTGACTGTCTTTGAAATGGCCACATGAAGCATACACAAGGGGACCTTAACATCCACTAATTATTATGGTTAAGGAAAGGTAAATACACTTTTAGGTCGTCTCGAATTTGGGTTGTCGACCAAAAAGCTGTTAAACCGACGCACATCCTTATAAAACTTGGTATAAAAAGTAGACATTTGACGGTTTAAGTGATACAAGACATATAGAAACATTTCAGATTATAAAATAGCGAGATTCGGCTGACATATTCTTAAAAAACTTCCTTTTTTCAATATACGTACAATTGGTAGTCCCTTTATTCATAATCTCTAGAGTTGTCACATATGGCGTATTCTAGTGGGGACTGCAATATGAACTCTTGGTCGTACTTTTGAATTCTCCTCTGTAATAAGTTGAAGCGGAATTTTAGATGTGCATATCTCCCACTTTTGTTTCTTGAAAAGGGCACTAGAACTTCTTATTTCTAATCGAATGAGCCCCCTCAGAATTTTGTACGACCACCCCTTCTATAAAATCTTTGTATGTTAATGATGGGCAACTAGTATAATTTATACTCATTTCCCTGAGGGGTCTAGGGGGTTTGACCATTCCCAAAGACATAATTACTGGACATTTCAACTATGGGGGACAAAGTGTTTCAAAATTAAGACCAAGATTATGGTCTCAAAATTTTTATTCGATGTGTTTGGAGAAGTGATGGCGCTGTTTGCCCTCCAGTCACTTTTGACTGCCCTTTAAAAGGACACTAGAACTTTCAATTTCCAATCGAATGAGCTCTTTTTGAATTCTCTACGACAACTCCTTTTATCCGAAGTGCCCTGGTCAGAAAAAAATAATACATTGTGCCCAAATCGCTCTTTACATAGGCAACGCAATTGCGCTGCCTATGTCACATACGGCGTATGCCCGTGGGGACCGCAATATGTGCTCTTTGTCATACCTTTACCCTCTTCCTTAAAATAAGTTGACATTTCCTGAAATGGAATTTAAGATGCGCTTCTATGATAACCTTCTAAAAGTGAATCAACAGTCAATATGGGAGTTAAGATTTTAAATAATCACCAAGGGACTATTTTACCTGCTAGACCAAAACGATTTGCTTCAGTAACAGCTAACAAAAGGATTATTTCGCAACAGAATAATTAAAGTAATTTACAGTTTTTTTTTTATTTTTCCTCAGTTACTCTGGTGTCCTCACTGAAGTAACTCTATAATAGCATCTTTTCCCTACGTGGATCAGTTTGCGCCAATTGTACATTTTTTTTTTTTTTTTTTAGCGGTGGTTTTATTGGTTTTTAGTTTTATCTTGTTTTTTTTTTTTTTTTTTTTTTTTTATCCTGTTGTTCTTGTGTTTCTTTCGTGCTGAAGACGCCTTGTTTGGATACAGGCGAAATATCCGCGTTGTTTTGCATTTGTGTTTTCTTTTTTTTCTTTTCTCTCCACTGGCCACAGTCTCGTTTGTTTGTTTTTTTTTTGAGATTTTTCTCTTTGTTGGTTTTTATTAAAGAAATGGAGATTTTGAGGGAAGAGGAAAAAGAGGAAAATAGGCTTCGACTAGTAACAAGGTTTAAAAATGTTCGCCGGGAGTATAAACGCCTTTTAAAACAAAAGAAGAGACTGGCTATTCAAAAAGGTAAGGAGGATCCAGTTTTATGAAAAGATTGATATGCGGTCTTTCTGGAGAAAGATAAAAAAAGGGGCCTCTATAGCTCAGCCAAAAGTACCTAACCCAAAAACATGGCCTACATACTACAACGATGCGGTTCAGGAAGACTATTCGTTTGACTGCTGGTTCAGCGACGAATTATCGAATACACAGAGAACGAGACCAGTCTCCCACTGAAAGAACACGATTATGATCTGATAAAACCAGCATCGGAAGAAGAAATCGAAGAATGCATGAGCGCCATGGAAGGTGGATCAGCACCTGGTAGCGATGGAGTCCCAACAAAGATCTTGAAACAATTCCAACTTTTATTTATGCCCATCTTCTTGGCTATCTTCAACTCAGTTCTGGCTTTTGGAGAATGGCCCTCGCCGTAGAAAACATCCTTGATTTTGCCGCTATTCAAAAAGGGAGACCCAGCGGATCACAGTAATTATCGACCGATATCTTTAGTACCTAGTCTTAGCAAAATATTAGAAAGAATACTAGATGCTAGATTAGCTCATTGGCTAGAAAAATATAGGATTTTGAAGGAGGAGCAGGCAGGATTTCGAGATGGATATAATGCTATTGATAGGGTCTTAGTCCTACAAGGCGCTTGTAGAGAAATATGCAAAAGGGAAGAATAGGTTGTACGTTGCATTTTTGGATCTAGAAAAGGCCTTCGACAGTATTGATATGATTTTCCTGTGCTTAGAACTGTTAAAGGTAGGCTTACCAAGACTTTTCGTTAGGATACTAGCTGATATGTATAGAAAGACATTTGGTATAGTTAAAGTTTTAGGGAAGGGATTATCGTCGCCGTTTGAAATTAGAAAAGGAGTAAAACAGGGTAGTAGTATTTTGCCTAGGTTGTTCACGTTGTATATAAATGATATTGTTGACCATTTTAAAAAGGTATGGGCCCCTACGGTGTCACTAGGGAACCTGACATTATCTCTGTTGCTTTTTGCTGATGATGCGGTGTTAATAGGCAAGTCACCAGAGGAGCTCCAAATCTTATTGAATATATTAGAAGAATATTTAGATGGAAAGGAACTAGTGTTGAATATTAAAAAGACTGAGATTGTGGTTTTTAGAGGAATCCGCGTGAATAATGATGATCAAAAAGTAGAATTTTATTATAAAGGTGAAAATGTAAAAGAGAGCGAAAATTTTAAATATTTGGGAGTAACACTTTCAGCAAATGGAGGATGAAAGAGCATGTAAAAGAGATGATTAAGAGAGGGAAAGCAGTTTCAGCTGCCATTTTACGTAATTCAAGGCTTTCAAGCATAAATGATCTAAAAAATGCATAAATATGTTTTTAATTCTAAAGTTTTGCCTACTATCCATTACGGAGCTGAACTCTGGGGGCATGACCCGGCACCACAATAAAAATCAATTCAGCTGCAACACTTTAAGAGATTAATTGGTCTTCACTTAACGACCCACAATCAGGCAATAAAAGGTGACCTAGGTATATTTTCGCTGAGAATGAGTAGATTAGCACAGATGATCCGGTACTGGCTAAAAGTTCTAAGTCTGCCAGAAGATAGGTTAGCAAAAGCAGCTTATGTGGAGATGCTACGGTCGAAACGTAAAAGATCGTGGCCGTACAAATAAAAAATGTTTTAGATGGATTAAGATTATCATATATTTGGAATGAGGGGCTAGGACCCTCAGATCAGGGTGAGCCGTTTTTGGCTATGATTATAGAAAGAATAAAAGACCAGGAAGTCCAAATGTGGACCCAGGCAGTTAAAACATCTGAAACATTGAAGTTTTATTCCCATGTAAAAGAGATATTTGGATTTGAATATTATTTTAAACTAGGATTACCGGGGGAGACATTGAGGACTTGGTTTCGGATCCGAGCGAATTGCCTGCCACTAAAAAATAGAAAAAGAGTATTTGAAAGAAAAAGGGTGGCCCCAGATGCAGATGCGGATTACTCTTGCCCCAGATGTAACCTAGGTATTGAGGATGTGGCCCATATTCTCACCGAGTGCCAGCAACTTTCTCTATTAAGGGAAAAGTATTTTGAGGGTGGTAACTTGGAGTTCCCGGGGATCCTGAAAACGACTGTAAAAAGGACAATCAGGCAGTTATGTAATTATGTAAATGAAGCGTTGACATCAATGAGTGAAACTTGATATTTTTTGGCTTATAATAAATTATTATTATTATTATAATCCGTTTTCAGTTAAGCGCAAATGACGCAGTAGGCTTTTGATTTTTATTTACAGTTAGGAAAGGAGGCAGTATCCAAACACTTGTTTGTAGGGAAACTATATTTGTCTTTAACAACTTAAAAAGAGCTAATAAATTAAACTGAATATTGTATGTATAATGATATTA
The DNA here is from genome assembly GCA_027921565.1 of Artemia sinica. Classification (NCBI taxonomy): domain Eukaryota; kingdom Metazoa; phylum Arthropoda; class Branchiopoda; order Anostraca; family Artemiidae; genus Artemia; species Artemia sinica. Next base: position 6,640,017 of record CM051268.1, on the reverse strand, counting down.
ATTGCTGAAAGCTCATCAGTTCAAAATTTTACTATAATTTTAATGTTTATTTTCAATATTAAGTACAAAAGAAAATATTTGTCATCAAATTGGTTTTCAGTAAAGCGCCAATGACGCAGTAGGTTTTAAACTTTTACAGTGAGAGAAGGAGGTCATACCCAAACTCTTGTTTGTGGTGATTTTTGTTCGTTTCAAGCTTGATTTGCATATTCAATTTAACTTTCACTCGTTTTAAGATTTATTTATTAATTTACATTAATATTGTATGTTTGTTTGCATAGATTGTTTATTTAATTTCTGTTCGTTTTAAGGTTCATTTATACTTCAATAGGAAAATATTTTTTTTTTCGTTTTAAGCTTGATATTCATATTCAATCAAATCATTACTCGCTTTAAGGTCTATTTATTCATTTATATTATTACTTGTTGTATGTTTTTGCTATGATTGTTTATTTAATTTCTGTTCTTTTTGGGTTTCATTTATTCTTTAATAGTAATTTCTGGTCATTTCGAGTTTGAATTTTAAAAGGTATTTGTATCTGCTGAGCTTAAGTTTAAAATAGCCTTTAGTTTTCTTTGAAAAACTTATTTTTCGGAAAGTTTTTTTTTTTTAATTAATTACATGGAAAACTCGAAAGCCATAGCCCATGCGATTATTGATCACAAAACGACCCATAAATAAACGTGGTACTCACATGATAGCAAGACGGCCAACCTTATAGATTAAATTGTCGTAAATCGAAGACTCCTAGGATCGATACAAGACACACGGGTATGTAGGATCGCTGTTACTTATATTAAAGTAAAGATCACCATCTAGTGCTGTATACAATTAATTTTAACCTTAAATTTAGGAAGGGTAATTGCCTTGTGGGTATTTATGACATTGATGACTCTAGGATAAGAATTTATGAAGAACTTTTGAAGAACAGTTGGATATAAAACTAAAGGGATTTAGAATTTAACAAAGTAGAAAATGGTAGGAATAATCTTAGGAAAATAGTTTGCAAAGAACCAGAAGGTGCCATACAGAAGAAAATTAGAAACACGACTAGGAATATTAAGCTTAGTAGAGGAAAAACGCTTTAAGCTTAGTAGAGGAGAAAGGAGGTTTTTTAAAAGAGTGATAGATCTTGCGAGAGTAAGAGAAAACGCATGCCAAACAAGAAATAAAAATATAATTAAAGAATAATAAAATTAAATAACCGGGACAAACGAGGGTAATCTCAGCCAATCAATCCACTGGCTGACATTACCCTTGTTTTTCTCGGCTATTTAATTTTATTATTCTTTTATTATATTTTTTCCTTGTTTGTCAAACGCTTTATAAAGCCGTGTAAAGCGTTTGTATAATAAGAGGAAAGTAAGGAAAATTAAAAAAGGAGAAAAGTATTGCTTGAGGAGACGAAGAATGGAGGCCATGGATAAAATTGCCGAGGATCTGAAAGATGCAGACAGACGCCATAACAGTAAGATATTGCATTGACATATAAAGAGAGTGAGAGGAATTTCAAAAGAACAAGGCAAAGGCTATGGGAGAACGTCACATAAAATGAGAAGGTAAAATATTCCTAAACTTAGAGTATGCAGATTAGACCCCGGCACCGCGCCAATGAGGGAAGACCGGCGGCGGCGGGGCCGCCGGTCTAAAAATTTCCGAAAGAAGATTGTATTTTTTAGTCTATCAGGCATTCACAATTGAGCATTAAACATTAAGAAAATACTATCTAAAAACAGCAAAAAAAAAAAAAAAAATCTTCAAACTTACAATTCATCTGTAGAAACAATCTCTCGGCTATCAATTTCAAAATCCAACTGAAGGCAGTGAAGGCTGAAGCTGTATAGTAGTGAATGCGTTCTATAATTCTATTCAACTTGAAAATAAAATTCTTGACTACGAATAATGTAAGAAATAGCAATTGGGAAACTGCATTCGAAATGATTTAAACTCATTTCATAAGGAGGATACTTTTTTGTCAACATATGAAGAACTATGTATATTGCAATATTTGCAATTGCATATTGCATCCGTCTGGTTTTTATGCAAAGTAACAAAAGAGACGAAGACTAACGAACGAGAGAGTAGTGAAGAATTATGGTATGCAAAGTAATATTTGGCAGGGAAAGTCACTGGTGATAAATCGCGAGGAGTGGCACCGTGATTGCGTGATTTTCGGGGAACCAAATTTTTTTTCTGGGTGATGCGTAGATTTTCGGGGAAATACCCGAAAATTCGGGGATAGTGCAAGCCTTGCTTGATTCCTGATCTGGAAAATCGAAATACTAAACCACACGAGAAAGAAAAGCTCTCACTTTGCGGTTGACGCAATAAAGAATTGCCGCAAAATTAATATAAAGTCAGCCGAACACCGCCAACTCTGCCGGCGGCGTAGCGACATTTCGGCGTCGGTCAACCGGGCTTCTTGTCGGCGGCGTTCGGTCGATCCGCCGACGCGGCGCCGGGGTCTAATGCAGATGACTTGAGCGCCCTATATGGAAAAATTAGCAATATGAAGTTTTTGAGAATTTGAGAGTTCAGGGTGCAAACATGGGTTTCAAATTTTTTGTTATAAAGACTAAGTTGTTTAGACTATGAATAAATGATGGTAAAGGTAGCGAGAAAATCTATCAGGTGAATAACTTTAATTTATATAGTATTGTTAGTAAAGAGGGTGGATGGAGTGAGGATTTAAAAAGAACAAGTTTTAAAACTAAGATTAGAATACTGGAAGTCATGGCAATGACAATGGTTAAGCACGGCTAAAAGCGGGTGCTTCGGAAAACCGGAGAAAGCTTGTGAAGTATTTTCAGAGGAATTATCTAAGGATAGTTTTATATACTCGTTAGACAGACCGTATAATAAACAATAAGCAATACGGAAAATGTGGTTCGATCCAATATTCTGGGGTTATAGTGAAAAGAAATGTTACAATAGCTAGATCACGCTTTACAGATGAAGGATTTCAGATGACCAAAGATTGTGAGTTGCGGCCATGCAACTTGGGCCAAATAAAAGCAGGTCGCCTTAACTGGGGCGAAAAGAGGTCATAAGAAAAGACCTATACATGGGGGTTTGGAGGAATAGCGTGCACAGCTTTCCTGGTCCCAGGTGGCTTAGTGCAGCAGCAAGTTTTAGTAGTTTTAATTATCACAACTTCTATACGTAGCAGGGAAATTAAAAAAAAAATAAAATTTTTAAAGAATCTTATTGAAATTCGAAAGAAATTTGAATGAAATTTCAAAGAATGTTTTCTGTAAAAAAGAAAAAAAATAAAGATACGTAGTGGATTCATTTAAGAATCGAAAGAAGTTTCGTAATTATAACTCTTGAAAAAAAAACCTTTTTTCCAATCCCAATTAATCATCTGACAACTACTACTTTTGTACAATATAATATATAGATACGATATAATAAATTTCAAATTTTTATGCGAATGCTCAAGCGCCAATATTTCCAGAGCATTGATGAACAAAGCTGCAAACCAGACATGTTTAGAAGGTAGGGTCCTTCAGCCCCCCCTCCCCCAATACCTACATTTTCAAATTTTTCCATGTTTCTCATAATTTACCCGTTTGCAAAAAAAATAGTATAATTTACCTGTTAATGAGAATTATTCAATCTGATTCTAAAGTAAGACGTTTTTTTGTTCATATATGTACTGATAATTAGTACCAAGCCTTACAAACTTACCCTCGTATGTCTATAATCTACATTATCAGTAAAAAGATATAAGATAGTGCATCAGTTTAATATGAATACAGGACAGGGATACATTGAACAATCAAAATAAGCAAAAGTAGAATAAATAATTTAATATTGGCAACGACGAGGCGATTAGTCAAAATTGGTGCAAAAAACATATATGATGATTACGGCACTAATTAATTTCTTCAACCCCACAGCCTTTCTATTTATGATGACAAAGAAATATAAATATATATTTAATGACTTAATTAATTAAGACACCAAAAATAGTTTTTATTAAGACAGCAAAAAATATTTCGACTTCATGTCTAGAAACCTTCATCAACGAAAAAAAAACTAGAATAAACAGTTAATAATCAATAATAATACTAACAAAATCATAATTTAAAATTTTGATAAAAAACAAAAGAAACTAATTTAGAAGGAATATAAAAATTTACTCAGACATAAGATTAAAAACAAAAGATCACAGAAAAATCGTAATAAAGGTTGTACGAAGATCTATAGGGTCCTTGAGAATATCATCTTAACTAGAGCTGCAATTCAATCTAGTGCGCAACTCGAAACGAAAGTTACAATGTACAAAATACAATTGCAAGTTTCAGCTTAGCCTGCTCTATATACTTTTAGCTTCATACGTAGAATCAGAGACCACAAGCAACAAACCTACTGTTCAAAATCAAAACAAATTAAGGACAACAGACTAATTTTGAGTGATCACAGTTTCAACTAGATGATGTAAGAAACGGTGGTAAATAATGTGTTTTAAACAAAGACACTTGTTTCATCATGATTGGCTTGTTCAGTTTGGCCTCTGAATAATAATCCTATTTCTAGAAGATAGTTTGACTGATCAACTGACTGGGGAATAAATTTTTTCAAATACTAAACCGTGTAAAAAGGAAAATAATTTTGAATTTAAGGGAAATAGAAGTGGTTCTGACCCTTTTTTATATGCAGAAATGTTGAAACTCTTAAACTTTAACCCTCCCCCCCCCCAAAAAAAAATCAATCTTGAACTCAAGAGCACTTCCTGCGTCACGGCAGAAACGTGAAGAAGATATCCTTTTATTCCTTCCTTTTAGATTAGTGTAGAAATATACTTTTTCTTTCGCTTGTTATTTGTACTTAAGGGAAATTAATCCTATAAAATAACCGCTCACACGTCACGTGTGATTTACCGATCGCATCATGAAAAAATTGAAAAATATTTTATTTAAGTAATTGAAAAATATTTTATTCAAATAATGTATTTTAAATGTTTAGAGCGGTTATAAAATAATCCTATAAATAAAGTAATAAAGTAAATAAAAGCTTCAAAAACGCAAAAATGGTATTGACCATTTATTTATCTCTTAAAGCAACTTAACCTGTAGAGAACTGGGTCTGTTTTATAGAGACAAGTGCTCATCTATTCAAACCACTGGTGTTTACTAGATCACAAAAATTTACCGATCGCATCATAAAAAAATTGAAAAATATTTTATTTATATAATGTATTTTAAATAGTGTATTTTATTAAATAATGCATTACAAAATATTTTATGAAAATAATGACAAGGCTATTAAAATGTTTTAAGCATTAAACTGGATGTAAATGTTATATTCTATGGAATTATAAGTACAGCTGGGGCGATTGATTTATATTAAAAGGTTTTATTTTTTTAAAAGGGAGTCTCCCTAATATAAACCATTAGAATAATTTAACTTAAAGAAAACACAAGGCAAAAAGGGCCTACAATCACAACTGACGACAAAATCTTTGTTAACTTTCTCCAACTTTATTTAACAGAGTTGATTGATTTGACAATTAATAGTCTAGTTGTAAGTAAGCTATCTGCAGCCAAACGAAAGCTGTACGTCCTCGAATCAGGTAGTAAGAGGCCAAAAAGAGATTGGAACTTCATACCAGAGATTAAAGTAAAGATTACCATCTAGTACTGTATATGATTGATTTTAAGCTTAAATTTAGGAGGGTAACTACCTTCCGGGTATTTATGACATTGATAACCCTAGATTAAGAATTTCAGAAGAATTTCCGAAGAACAGTCAGATATGAAATTGAAGGGGTTTAGAATTTAACAAAGTCAAAAATGGTCGGAACAAGCTTAGGAAAATAATTTGTGAAGTGGCAGAAGGTGCTATACGGAGGGAAGTTAGAAACACGACTAGGAATATTACCAACAACGCTTTAAGCTTAGTAGAGGAGAAATGGAGCTTTTGAACAGATTAGGTAGAAAAGGAGCGTGCGCACCCATGAGCACTACCAGGACATTTTTCAGAGAGGGTAAGTACTATAAAGATCCCTCTCTCTCTGCCGACAAAGATATGAAGGCCTCAGGTGGCTTGGTGCTGCAAAGAATTGTCATAGGAAGTAACACTATTAAGTAAAAGTGAACAAATAAGTACTTTACACATACGCTTACGCATGGAAGTATACAAGCATTTTTGTACATAGAGTATATGTCGGGTATAGCATATGTTAAGTTCTCACGTTGTTACATTCTGTTCATTTTATCTGTAAAATTTTGTTGTCTCTTTTTAAAGGATTTAATTTATAAGGATTTTTTATTTTGACCCGTTTTATTTTCAGCTTTAGTTTTACTCATATAAATGTCGAAATATAAATAGTTTAAAATTTCAAAAATTGTGCAGCTCCATTTAAAAATTTTCAGCTTCATCATAATTAATTATCATAACTATACATAAAAACAATCCTACAAGGGTAATATTAAAAGAATAAAGCGAGATTATAAATACTGCGAATACTAACAAAACGTGATGTAGCCAGGATTCCATTTCAGGAGAACTTCAACTCAATGGGGGAGGGAGGATAGGGTCTAATCAACTAAAAGGAATTTATGTCCATAGTATAATATCACAATTTTAATACCATACAATGTTTCTAAGGAGGAAAAGGGGGGGGGGATAACGAAGTGGAGACGCAAAAATATACTAGACAGCACTGGTTATGCTCATCCCCCCACACAAAAGTACCTAGACAATACTGGCTAGAATCCCTCACCCCAGAAAAAAACGAAAACAAAGCACAATTACACAAAAAGAATTCTAGTCAGTCAAAAGTTCGAGCAAAACATAGATATTTCGATAGAAAATCACCTTTAATCTGCCTTTATTGCAAGAAAAAATAGAAAACAGCTTAGGTTTTTGTCTTTATATATTCTTTCACTTTTTATTCTGCTTTCCTACCTTTTCACGGTTTTTCTTATCTTCGTTTCTTCGTCCCTTCTTATTTTTTATAGCATTGAACACAATTAAGAGAAGGTCTTTGTCTCAACGTCTTAGTTTTGCGTCTAGCTATGAGTTTTCTTCATTTTTGTCTTTTCTCATAATCAACGGCGGCTTCAGAATACACCCCTTTTCCCTTCCACTACAAAATATTCCCCTGGCTACGCCAAACCTACTATAGTAGGAACACATTGATAACAATTCTCCTCATAACAAAAAAAGGAAGCAAATATATTCAGAAATACACTAAAGAGTAAAGGATGGATTTTTCAATACCCCTTGTTCTGACTAGAATACCTAGAAAATTCTGAGGGCCTTGCTGAAATAATCATATCTGATTTCGTGAAAGCTTTCGATCTGCTTGATCCTGATACGGTAATCAACAAAGCCCGTGCCCTGGAAGTCTCGTAGTTTCTCTTATGCACCATCGCAAATTTCCTTTCTGGTCGTCAACAGTGCGAACAACCCAAAAACTGGGAAACAACCAACTTCCCCGACATCACGTGTGGAGCGGCCTAAGGAAGCAAGTTAGGTCCCCGAAGCAGCACAAACAGAGGTATAAATTTGTAGATGATCTTTCGCTAAGCCTGCTGTACTTCCTGTCACAAACACCCAGTGAACTCATACCCCTGGTTGCAGAGCTTCAACATCAAGCTAATCAAGAAAAGCTGTATAATGCATATCAACTTTTGAAGAAGAAGAGCATAGATGAATCTGCACCTCTCCAAACAAAGAAATCAGTAAAAATACTTGGCATCACATCAAGTGACGATATCTCGTTCGGAGATCACATCAGCTAAATCAAAGCAAAAGCAGCTGGTTTTCTAAAATCCATTGCAAATCTCAGGTTTGGAATGACAGAGCAACTCCTTCTTTCGTGCTAAAAAACTTATGTTATGCCCGTAGTAATGTACGGCTGTCCTGTCTGGCACCCGTCGCTTACAGAGAAATACAGAAACCAACTGGAAACAATTCAGAAGAGAGCTTGCAAAATAATTCTTGGGCAAATTACAAAAACTATGAACAAAGCTTGAGCAAACTCAAGCTCCCAAACCTGGATGAAAGCAGGCATGAAATGCTGATGAAGTTTGGAGCTGACATCCTGAAGTCCTCAACACACCGAGATATCCTGCCTCCGTTTACTTCAGAGACCCACGCACACAGAACAAGGTTGGCAACTCTGAAAGAGGGAAAAAAAACTGTTAGAATGCCCACCTAGACGACAAGATTTCTAAACTCCTTCGTGTCCACTACGTCAGGTGTTACACAACAGTGTCCTGAAGTCGAGGTGATGGCTCATCATTTGTGCTTTTTTTGGTGTCGTGTCTTTTTGTGCTTTTGTTTGAAGATACCATTGTTATTGCAGTGTGATAAGGGAACGAATAAAGATTGTTATCATTATTATAACAAAAAGAAGAGAAAACAAGATCAAAGTATTCTACCGTTATTTGACAGAGTAGCCTGGCCAAATCACTAAAACACATACCAATTAAAACACTTGAAGATCAAGATGCAAAAAAAAAACAAAAAAAAACCGAGTTTATGCAGCGATGACATCTAAAATAGAGTGAAATCTATATTATTATTATTAGGGCGGATTTACAAATCTCAATCGGGGTCAGTCCACACGAGTCTCACAAGACTAGACGTGAGAGTCCTCACCCCTTGTCAGTCATCAGTGGTAAGCAGCACTTGATCCTCAGAACCAGTACAAACAAAAGAAGTTCTTTCTACCATCCCGGATTGCTTCTAAAAGGGCCGATCAGCTCTTCTGATCTCCAGAGGGATTTACCACTGTTCACAATTTTGGCAGCAAATACTGACTTCAACCATATAATCTCAACAGTGTATTCTACAAAACACCCAGCCTGATGGTCATCCCCTTGACGAGACGGCCAGTGGCTGGACATTGGCCTGAAATTAACACTACTAGGCCGGCCTCTTTTTGCGCCTACTATTCTCAGGGGCATAAGAAGGTTGTCACCGCTATCCCTTAAAATATATGTAGCAAACAAAATATAACCTAAAGCTTTACATAAATAATTATACAGTAATAATTAGAGTAATAATCACAATGACAAGTCAGGTCTATCATGTTGGCATATATAAGGTTGGTAAGAATGTAAACTTGTTTTGATTGTTTACTATGTTTAAATGATCAATATGGCAATTCTACATCGTTAAATTCAGCAAGCTTACCCTGCAGAATGGCAACGCGAGACAACAAGCGATTTAAAAACAAAATCCAAAATTGTTCTGTCACATATCAGCTGACTTTCATGAGCTGATAAATGTAAATTTTTCCTCCGATTGACAGGTAAACAAAAAAATTCAAACCGGAAATGAATATTTGGTGTCACTTTTAATATGATATCATAGAAATGATTTTTTACCCTTCGACCATTCCTAAGAACACTGGTTTGACATACATATCCGCAGAAAAAGAGAAACCCCCTCCTCTCCCAAACCGAAGGGGGAGAAGCTGAAATTTTGAACTTAAAACTTCAAATTACAGTTTTCTTAAATGTAAAATTTCAAAATTGTAATGGAATGCGTTATTTTAACAACGCTCAAAAAAGAAGTAAATTAAATTAATGCTGAGATTGTCAACCGCACACGAACTTAAAAACCCTATTTTCTTAACTGACTATTTTACAGTGTAGTTCATTCCTTCAAAATCAAGTCGGATTTTTTGAAGGTATTCAACAACTGACAGTTCCTCAACCTTTGACAGAATACGTGACACCTTGGCAAATTTTTGATCCACCATACCAGTCAGCAAAAATGACCCAGCAATTAGCATAATCCGTTGCTATCACTCTCATGTTTTTTGGCTCGTCAAAAATCTTTTTTAACAATTAGGGCCACTTCGCATTTAAGAAACAAGGAAACCATTTCATAACCAAAATTACTTGGACTTCTGTGACGTTAACATAAATACACCAATTTAAAGAAAAAAAACGTACACACGCGTAAGCACTGTATCCAAAGTTGTAGACTCGGAAAAAATTATGGGCACTTTAGAAATTAAAGTAAAGAGTTGCAACTGAAGGACTTCCGTTAACTAATTTGTGATTAATCAGCAAAATGCCCCAAACCCCAAAGGAGTTTACATCGACAAGCTTCATGCCCTCATTTCTTAAGTGACCACTTTACAGCGCATTTTGTCATTCATTCCAAATAAAATAGATTTTCCGAACGTATTCAACTACTGAAAACCTCTCAATCGTTGACGGAATACGTGACATCTTGACAAATTTTCAGATCAGCCATATCGTCCGCTAGGGCTTCCAATATATCTACTAATAATTCTCTTGACAAACATTTCAATCGTGCCATTCGTGCAACCTGTAAGTAAGGCACGATATTAGCTATCATATTATATACTCCAGCATTGATTACAACAGGCCAAAGTTTACAAAAAAAAACAACAAAATTAAAACATAAAAAACACTAGAAAAAGAGATACAGTTCCCTTTATTATATTGATAAACTATATATATAGGTGAATATAGATCAAGAAAGACTTACCGTCCAAAAGCTTCTCTCTAGGCTAAAACTACAACTTTTCAATAGCATCGTTGTTATATTTGGGGAGGAGGATAGGCCCTCCAATATATTTTAAGATAGAGTTAACCTAAAACTCTCTTCCCAAACAAAACCGGGTAAAGGGAATAACCAACAGCAAGCGCAGAAAATGCAACTAACTAAAAAAGGTATATACATAAAGGAAGCCAAATTGCCTCCTTCGCCAACAACTGTCAACGCGGGCCAAGTAAACCAGTGGAAATCCAAAGTTGAATTTACAGTATCCATAAATTAAAATCAATGGGAAAGGAATCAGCTAGCTCATGTGATGACTCACACAGAATATTGATACTAACCAACATGTTTTCTCGGTCATATTTAAGCTTGAAAAATTAATACATTTGAAGCACCATAAAAAGTGGGCTAGTCTCTACGGGAAAAATTAAATCTTGGATGAGAATACCTTATACACGTATAGATACATATATATATATATATATATATATATATATATATATATATATATATATATATATATATATATATATATATATATATATATATATATATATATATATATATATATATATATATATATATATATATACATATATATATATATATGATAGCACAAGCAGGATATTTACTAGATAATTAGGGCCAGGGGCCAAACATCTCCACCCTAATATAAATGGTCCCCCCATTGATCAGCATACAGAAAAACAAAACATAAACTTCACACAAAACAAAATCTCAATTAGCCTTCGGACCTGCGATTTCTGACCAATGTTTGTGCTGCCGCTCCCATCAAATTGGCTCAGGATCCATCGCCATCCAACATGTCTCCGATGTAGAAGAACAGGGGTAATGGGATTTATACCCATCGGAACCAGGTTTGGAATTTTGAGGAAGGAGGTCCACGAGTCTAGTCAAAAATAATCGTGCTAGCATTGTCATATAATTCTTGGGCCTGACCTGAGGGAGGGGGGATTGATATACCCATCAGCATCATTAAAAACAGAAAGGGACTACCATTTATTTGGTTCTGGGAAATCACTTATCAGGGGTTTGAGAACGATTAACAGGAGATTCTCTCGCTCTCGCGGATTTATATTTAAGTGAAGCAAAAAATAGGGTTCTGGCATATGGGACGATCCCAGGCGGGAGCAGGGACTAACCTCCAACGATGAAAACAAACCTATATCTAAATAAAAAAAAGTCTTGCCCCTTGACATAATTTAAAATTGCTCGTGGAAAAAGATGCAAAGGTTCACTGTAACAATCGGGGTACAGGAAAATAAGGTAAAAATCTGAAGAGCTTCTTCAGATTTTTCGGTAAAAAACAAGGATGAGCTTCTTCTATGTCACACCCCATGGGATAATCGAATGAAGAATTGGGATAATGATCGCCAAGTGAAGGCGAAACTTGGATATTTGGCTCAAGGAAAAAAGTTTGGAGGGAATAAATTTCGACACCAATATAGGGTAAGAATGGGGTTTGGGGTAACAAGATAAAGGTTTGGGGGGAATAGGTAGTAGCTCGTAATAGGATAGAACATCGTTCAGGGACTTGATGGACTCCTCTCCATTAAACAAGACCAACTGCCCCTGAAAGTTTTTAGGACAGACCTCCAAAGAGGATTTCTCCCCACCAAGCAAGTCCAACTGCTCCAGAAAATTGTTAGAAATGATCCCAATCTTCTTCCCAGGCTTTCCCAATCCAACGCGAAATTCAATACCACCCCGTTTTTCAGAATCCATCGTAATCCTTTCGAGTCTATCTCCTAATTATCTTTATTTTACTAAGAAGACGAAGGGCTTTTCTTACTGTCTGCCATTGCAGACTGAATTTTCAAATTAAGGAAAAAAAAAACAACAATTGAATATGGATTGACAGTTTAATATACATAAATTAATATTTATTCCTTAAAGTCTTAATAATTTTTCATTTATAAAAGTTAAGAAAATGAAAACAATTAAAATGTATTTTGTTTTCAGTAAAGTGCAAATTATATTCTGGTCAACAGAAGGCATGGGGGTTGTCAGCCCTACTCATATTAATTTCTGCTTGTTTTGAGTTTGACTTGGTTATTTATTATAATTTCTGTTCGTTTTGGATTTCATTTATTTATTGATGGTGATTTGTGGCAGTTTTGCATTTGGATGATTATTTGACTTTATTTCTGCTAATTTTTTGTTTAATGGAACTCTTATACATTTCTTTGAAAAACTCATTTTGTGGAAAAAAGTTTTTAAATTATTTTCTGTTTGTTTTTATTGACAGTCTTTTTGATGGTTAAGACAAATACTATTTTATACCTTTTCGGTTTTTTTTTCTATAAGAATCCATGGTTTGGCTTGCTATTTGTTTGTTGGAGAAAATTTTTCAACAATTTTTAACAACATAAACCCTTTGAAAATCTGGACACAAATAGTATTGATTAATTTAGTTTTATACCTACTCAAGTTGATCTGAAAAATAAAACTTAATACCATTCTCAAAAAATTCTGTTTATGTTTTTTTATTAAACGGATACACATAAACTCTTTATTTAGTTAAAGTGTAGGAGCAGAAGTAGTAAAACTGGTAGCCCTGAAAGTTTATACCACTTAATACCCTCAGTCGTTCTTGGGGTATTTCTGAGATGTGTTCACCCCAACACACGCAGCGTGCCTTTTGTTTTAGTTTTAAAGAAACATTTAATTTTAAAGCGCAAAGGCAAATAGCATAGCTATGGGGGGTTGACATACCCATTACCCCTAGGAACATAGTTACTGGACTGTTCAGCTATGCTAAACCAAGTGGCAATCTCAAAATTTTGATTTGATGTTTTTGGAAAATTAATGCGCTTGATAGGAGGGCTGTTTGCCCTCTAGTCCCTTTTGACTTTTGAAAAGGGCACTAAAACTTCCAGTGTATATAGCTCCATTAAAAGTTTCAATAATGTCGCCATGTATGATAGAGCGGCGCTACCTATGATATTGCTTATATCGCCCTTCGAAAACCTGCCTGCATATAGTTTTTTCATTAAATTGGAACTCCCCCTAGACGTTCCCTAAAAGTTTCGCCTTAATAAACTTAGAGGTACTAGTTACAGTAACCACAGTAGCGGAATTAATAGTATACGCATTATGCTTCCTGGCTAATTTAAGATCTGCGAAAACTTACCCTGAAAGGTATAACTTAATAATGTAAGTCGTTCTTGAGATATTGCTGTCACCATTTTGACAATCTACATGCTAATAGTTCGTTTTAATTTAGTTCGACATCAGCCTAGATATCCCTTAAACGCTTCAACTTGACACCCTTAGCTTGCGTAGTACCAATAGTTTTAGTAGCAGTAGTAGCATAAATAGCAGTATGCACATAACAGCTTTGGTTTTCTTCAACATCCCACTCAACACGCGATGAAAGTTTCAAGTTAATCCCACAAAAGTTCCTGAAGCATTGCTGCCATGTCCTCTTGACAACCTGTGTGGACATAGTGTGTTTCGATTTAGTTCAGTACAGTTTCAATATTCCCCGATTTCTTCACCCTAATACCCTTATCTTTAGTAGCAGCAATAGGGGTGCCAGTAGTAGAAGAAGTAGGAGTAACTGTACAACTAATAGTAGTAGCATTAGCTTTAGTAGCAGTAGTAGTTGTAGCAGTATCATTACAAGCAGTAGCATTAGGATGCAAATATTGTCTTTCCGTTAGTTCGACATCCCCCACAACAATCCCTATAAGTTTCAACTTCACGCATCAAACTGTTCCTCAGATATTGACAACAAAGCAGATGGCGTGTTATGATTCAGTTCACCTTCGTCCTTCAAAATTCTCTGAACATTTCACCTTCATAAACTTAGGCACAATTGTAATGGTAGTCACAGTAGTAATATCAGTATTATTAGCACTAGTAGTAGTATATACAGTAATAGCACTAGTACTAGTTGCAGCAGTAGTATTGAAATATTGCCTTTTAGTCAGTTTAACATCCCTCTTACCAAGTCCTGGAGGTATCAACTTGATACAATTAGCCATTGCTATGACACTGCCAATATGGCCTTTTGATAAGCTGTATATTCATGTACTTTTTGAAATTCTCATCTTAATACTCTTAATACTCTAGCCTTACAAGGAGTTGCAATAGAATTAGTAGTTGGAGAGTAGTAGTAGTAGTAGCAGTAGTAGTGATAGAGCAATGGTAGCAGTATTGGTAGTACCGTGCACATATTGCCTTTAAGTCAATTGATCTTCCCCTATAAGCATTCTCTGAAAGCTCCAACTTAATACCCAATTCCATTCACGAGAGAAGTCCTTTAACAAGTTGTAGCAACAGTAGTAGCAGCAGTATTAATAGCAGTAGTAGCATACAGATGTTGCCTTTTGGTCAGTTGAACATCCTTCTCATGATACTCCGGACGTTTCACCTCGATATGGTAAGCCGTTTCAAAAATATTGCTGACGTGCTCCTTTGACGACATTTTGATCTTAATACTCTTAGCCTTACAAATAGTTGCAATCGAAGTAGTAAATTGGAGTAGTTTAGCTGCAGTAGCAGTAGAGGCAAAAGTAGCAGTGATAGTGTTAGTAGTAGTATGCACATATTACCTTTTGGTCAATTGACCTTCCCCTTTAAGCATTCTCTGAAAGTTCCAACTTAATACCCAAATCTATTCTTGAGATACACCCTTTTGACAATCTGCATGCGCATAAAGCGTTCATATTTAGTTCAATTTTCCCCAATCTTTTATCCTACTAGTATCATAGTAGTAGTGGAAGTAGTAGCAGTAATAGTGTTGTATTAGGGAGTAGTGGCAACAGTGGTAGCAGCAGTATTAATAGCTGTAGTAGCAGGTACATGTAGCCTTTTGTCAGTCGAACATTCCTCTCATGATGCCCCAGAAGTTTCATCTTGATAGGGTCCAAAAATATTGGTGATACGTCCGTGTCAGCAATCTGTTTGCACATAGTATGTTTTTATTGCAATTTTCATTTCCCTATTTTTAAGACCTTTTCGGACTTTTTTCAGACTAATGGCTCTATAGTCGTTACTAACTATGGCTCTTTCTAATCTATCTATCTTTATTCAAAGTCAAATATACGTTTTTTACCCACCAGTAGCCGATATAATAAATTATGACAAATAATATTTTTACCTTGGGGAAATTATGAACAATTAAATTCAGAGAGTACTTCTTCATGTCCAAAGCTTGAATACGATCAGCTGCTTCTAATATCTGGATTACATTGTCAGACGTCACATTCATTTCTAAATTTTGCTTACAAAAAGCCTGAAACAATTAAAATTTGACACTTTAAGGCAAAAACTTAGACTTCAATAAATTGGAGTAGCAATTCCATCAGAGTCGATTTGGATCAAAGTTGATGTAATAATACAAAGACACTATTATTAATATATTCCAAACATGTACAACTGAAGAAGAATCAGCAGCACATAAAAAGCATCACTTACAAGGGAGTGCAATTAAACAAATTCGAGGGGAGAACACATGAAATGAACGAATGTATATAAATCACCAAAAACATAGAATTAAAAAGAAAGTCATAAAGAATTGACAGGCGGAACCATGGGAGGAGCCAACATGACGTCAGTATGACAGCGCGGCAGTTTATGTAATTTATTTGGGGAGGATAGCTCAGACCGATTTATTGAGCTGCAAAAGCCCAAGGTCCATTGTTTGAAAAAATCTTTACGCTGAGAATATGTTATTCCGTTCTATCCTAGCATCGACTGCCCATCAAACAGTTCGTAGTAACGAACTGTAAGTAAGGAGCGACCCGGCTCAATAGTAACCAAAACTTTAAAAATGGAATTTTTATACCAATAGATATGTCAAAAGAATTGGCTTTTTACGCTGATTTCAAATATAAATTTCATTAAGGTTAGTTTTACCCATCAAAAGTTGTAGGCATGCATTTTGGGGTGAGGAGGGGAGGGTAAATTTTCGGCTGGGGGTTTTCCTACGGGTGAATTTCCCGTGGGGAGGGAAGTTTCCAGGGAGTAAACTTGTCTGGGGAAATTACACACTGGGGGACTTTGCCAGAATTCTTATACCAAATTTTTTTTATATGTCTTCCTTTCTCTTTTCCGTCTCAATTTTACGCCCAGAGTGGTTAAGAATAATTGTCCGGGGCAAATTTTCGCCGGGATTGAATTATCTAGAGGATATTATTATTTCCGCGGGGAGGGGTTTCTCCGTGGAGGGGGACATATTTCCTGGCATTATTTGAAAAACGATCAGAAATTAAATAAAAAAACAAGTTTTTCAACTGAAAGTAAGGAGCAACATTAAAAATTAAAACGAACAGAAATTATTACGTATATAAAGGGGGTTGCCCCCTCCTCAACACCTCTCTCTTTACGCTAAAGTTTGAATTTTGTCCCAATTCTTTATTAATGACTCCTGAAACACAAGGGCCATTTAATTAGAACAATAAGACGCTTTTTTAAAAGTACTAGAAAACTCTAGCGTAAAGAGCGAGGTGTTGAGAAGCAACCCCCTTTATATACTTAATAATTTCTGTTCGTTTTAAGTTTTAATGTTGCTCCTTACTTTCAGTTGAAAAAGCTTGTTTTTTTTTTATTTATTTTAATAATGAAAAAAGGAGAACTGCATATCCGAATATCGAATCAGAAGAATTCATGACTTCCTAAGAATTTAGAAAGAATTTCTCGACAAAATTCCTTTTCAAGACCTTTACGGGCACGCAAAAAGGACATGGGAGGCAAGGCCCTTCCCTCTCTTTCATTCTATGTTTTATAAACAATTGTTGAAGTTTGAAACCTCCATTTACTTCCCTTTTAAAAAAAGCTTAAAACTTTATCTTTGCGAATTTACGTAATTTTTATTCATGCATAACTCATACTCAAGTTCTGTGTGTGTAACACAATACCTAAGCATGCTTCAAAAAAAAATGTCTGGTCAACTGGTCAACATATCTTGTGAACCTTTAAAATAAAATCCAAATTATAAAAGTAAAGTAAATGTGCAGAATTGAATTTTTTAGTGATATACTCAAGGCCACATCCAGGAAGGGATGAACCCCCCCCCCCCCCCCCCCCCCCCCCAAAAAAAAAGTTTGTCCGACTCGAACAACGTAACAAAAGCCATTATAAAAAATGTTGATGTTTTTAAGTTGGTTTTTACCCCCGCCCCCCTGACAAAATCCTTTTTACCTATTCCCCTCCCCCCCCCCCAAAAAAAAATAAAATTCTGGATACGGCCCTGAATATACTTCACTCAGAATATGTTCTATGCATAATCTCTGTTGCTAATATCCAGTGCGATCTATGTGTAGATATGTGTCTAACAGAAATATTTTTGTCTTCATATCATTATCATCTTCATATAATACCTCCCTCTAAATCAATATTTTTCTATACTTAGCATTTCAATCCATAAGCATCTCAGCAACTGACTGGGCATCAACTTCTTATATGTTTTACTTTTTCTGTTTTTTAAAATCAAAACGAATATTATTTCCCGCTCATTGTGGTATTATAAGACATGTACCTGATGAGGTCTCGCCGTTTATGTTCAATGATTAGAATCGCACGAAAGCCGAAAGGAATTCGACAAACTCGTTCATACAAGCTTATCTTTGAAAGTAAGGATGGTTTACAAGTAGCACTCGGGGGAAAATATACTGCCCTCGGCGGAAAAAAACTACAACTGAAACATCAAGTTTGAGCCACGGATCGAACCCCTTTTTGATGACGACCTCTGCATGCCCAAGGACAAGATTTATGAATGCAAAACAACACCTCAAATTTGGTTTCTGGAACGTCCGCACAATGTCTCAAACCTCCAAGACTGAACAGGTGCTGAGAGCACAGCAAGATTACCATCTCAACCTTCTGGCTCTGTCGGAGGTTCAATGGCTAAGATCTGGATCAAATAAACTGGATGGAGATGTGACCATTATACACAGCGGATCGTAGCAAAAGCGTGAATTCGGAGTAGCCCTAATGATGACAAAACAGATTTGCCAAGCTCTACTACAGCGGACACGCACCCACTAATGACGCCACCGACGAATCGAAAGACCAATTTTACAGAGCTCTCAACTCCGTAGCAAGCGACATACCACGGCATGACATAGCATGTTTTCTAGGAGACTTTAACGCGAAAGTAGGGAGCAACCGATCCTTTTCCCCAGAGGTTCTCGGCGAGCATGGCCTGGGCCAGCGAACCGAAAACGCAGAACTACTTATCGACTTCACGCTCCATAACGACCTTGTAATCGGAGGTAACCGATTACAATTTACTCATCGGGATGTACACAAATATTCTTGGATGTCTCCCGATGGCCACACCCAAAATCAGATTGGCCATTGTCTTTAGAGCAAGAAGTGGAGATCAAGCCTACTTGATATAACTGACGGTGAGAGAATTCAAGATCCCAGAGATCCCAGCAAAAACACTGTTTTCCTTACACATCAGCAGGGATCCGCCGTCATCCACCGAAATTATAGCAGGAACAAAGAAGCTGAAAAATGGGAAGTCGCCTGGCAAAGACAGGATATCCGCGGAAATGATAAAAGCGACTGTTCTGACCTACCTCAAGTTCTGAACAGTGCTCTTCGCAGTAATCTGGGCGACCGCCAAAATACATTCAGATTGGAAACGCAGCACCCTTGTGAGGATCTTTAAGAAAGGGGATGCGTCCCTCCCAGGCAACTGGCGAGGAGTCTACATGCTTTCCATACCTAGCAAATTGCTGACACATATTTTACTGGAGAGAATCAGCTCAACAGACACTTTCGCGACGAGCAACATGGATTCAGACCAAACCGTTCATGTGCGGACCTGATATTTACTCTACGGCTACTGACGGAAGAAAGCAGAGAGTAGTGCTCCAAATCTATATGATATTCATTGATTTTGAGTAGGCATTTGACTAAGTAGACCGCCAAAGTCTGTGGAAGATCCTACTGTATTACGGAATCCCTGAAAAGATAGTTTCACTGATCGTTGCACTCTATGAAGATAGCGAGTACTGTGTAAAGAAACTAGATGGCCAAAGACGTTTCTTCCGCATTCTGTCAGGAGTTAAGCAAGGTTGTGTCTTGTCACCGCTGCTTTTCGTAATCGTCATTGATTACATACTGTGAAGTACAAGCACAGACGGAATCCAGCTGAATCCCGAAATACACCTCAGCGATGTAGACTTCGCTGACGACATCGCCATCCTGAAATCATGCAAGCGAAGACTCCAAGGACTCCTTGACAAAGTGAAGGAGAGAGATGGCCAGGTCGACCTGAAAATAAAAAATGAGAAAACAAAATACATGGCTACCACAGACTCACCCTTGAGCATCACTTGCGGAGACCAACACATGAGTAAGTCGTCCATTTCAAATACTTGGAAAGCATAATAGAAAGCACTGGATCACCTACAAAAGAAGTGCTAACAAGAATTGGTCTAGCCAATGGAGCCTTCAATAGATTACGGAAAGTTTGGCGGTCCCAATGCTTCTCTATACGGCTAAAGCTACGACTCTTCGAGAGCAATGTTATGCCAGTGCTGCTTTACAGAGCCGAAACCTGGCATCTGAACCAGGAACAAGAGAGAAGAATACTTGCTTTCGAAAAGTCATGTCTTAGAAGAATTCTCAACATCCGTTGGCAGCAGAGAATAACAAACCAATCCATCTGCGACAAGACGGGCCAGCCTCTTCTGACATATATCATAAGAGTTCACCAATGGAGATACCATGGGCAAGTACTACGTATGGACAATCTCTGATTACCAAATGCAGCGCTCCATTGGCAGCCATCGGGTCTACGCTGCAGTGGCAGACCCAGAAACACCCTGCGTCAAACGTACCAGACAGATCTCCGTAACCTGCACGAATCAATCCAACCTCAGTGGGAGGACATACTGGCAGCAGCAAACCTGCAGGAAGATTGGCGGCTCCTTTTTGATGCCCTGGGTGCCGAATCTAAGTACAACCGTATCGTCTGTTGAGGAAAATTTTGCTGTGCTTAGTAGGCAGTATGCCGAAATTGGTCTCAAAGTTAATGGTTCAAAGAGCGAGGTCCTTGCTTTCGGCAAATATGTCGGTGATGTCGGATACGTACAGTTAGGAAATCAGGGTGTTCAGTTATCTGCTTGTATTAAGTATCTTGGTCTCCCGATAGAGGATAATGTAAAAACGACAAGGGCTTTCTTTATCTCTCGTCTAAGTGAAATCTTAGAAAAGCGTTTGGTATGCTAGTTCGCTGCAAAACTCGCTACAGCAGGCGTATTCTCGCCCATGTCTACAACGCTTTTGCGATGCCTCATGTCATCGCATTGACTCCATTTTGGAATATGTTTACGGCTACTGATAAGAAGACTATTAGATCCGTATTTTTTCGTTTCGCGAAATTTCTCTTGTGAATACCCCTATAGGGTAGAAACAAAAGACTAGCGTTAGCCTACGGGTTACCTGAACCACTAACAGGGACCGAGCAGCATCAGGGTCGTTATTTTTCTAGGCTTGATATGACAAACAGCCTCCATCCTGCTATGTGTTAGTAGAAATATTTTAATTTATTGATAGTATAGTCTTCTTTTGTGAGTGTGTTGTTCTTTCTTTTGTTTTTCTTTTGTCTTTTCATCTACTGCATATTGAACCCCTGTGTGTTTTTTTTGGCAATAAAGATATTGAATTCAATTAAATTATTTTATTTTATGTGATATTAGTAAAAAACATGAAAAAATAAATTTGTTAGCATTGGAGACGGGTGTTGAGAAATCTAGTCCCCCAATTTCTTCAAAATCTTTCCCAGCCCGCTCCCTATAAAGTTACTAGTGAAGGTTATTGCTTTGGATATCTTATATATCTTTCTTAAGATACTGCCCCTCCCCTTTAAAAGAGAATCCTCATTTGCCATTAATATAGATCGGACATTCAGGCAAGTATGTAGGAATTTGTTTCGGGGGGGGGGGCAAATCCTTCAGATCCCTTATTCTGTGAGAAGCATCAGAAAATTAGGGAAAATAAAAATTCGTGACATTTCAGGGGAGAGCCCGGACCCAGAGGCCATCCCCTTGCGTACGTGCCAGCGGACATTGTATCTCCTAAAATTAAATGATTTGAGAAATGGAATACTTAAAACCCATAGAACGTAAAACACAAAAAGTAAACAGCAAAGCTAAATTATCACCTTGTGATGCGGTGTTTGGAGGTCAAGTTTCGGAATTGCTATTTGTTTGGACAATATGGCGTATAACCAATATAGTTTTTTTTTATCAAATATAAAATTTAGTTGTAATTATGTATAATTTTGCATTTATAGACGAACCATTGAATAATATCTAATGAGCATTGATATATTAGATTTCATTCATTATAGAGGTAACTCCCAATATTTGACAAAAAAGTAAAAATTTGAATGACAAATAAGTAAAAATATTACACATAACTCATACTTCAAATGACAAATAAGTAAAAAGGAAAAAAAAAAAAAAAAAAAAAAAAAAAACAAGGAAACAACAAGAGAGAAACAAATCATTGTGCTAACCATCATTTGTGTTAATACGTAAATGAAATAAATAATCTATTGGTAAAATAGATTTAAAAAAAAGTATCTTTCAGCTCATTTTCTTATTCGTAGTCTGATATAAGTTCATAAATATAATTTTACTTAATAAAAACAACAATAATAATTTGCACTGCAGAAATTTACTCAATTACAGCAGTATTAGCACTATACACCTAATTTACGGCCAAAAAATGAACCGTGATTACCGTTATTCACAATTATTACCGCTATTCCCCGTTATTACCGTTATTCACCAATTAAGACAAGCAACTACCCCAATTAAAACGGAACTAAAAGTGCAATTGTATCCTTACGTAAATACAAGGGAGGTACATACCTGCAGGCGATTATTCGTAAATCCAAAGAAATAAGGAGCACTGAATAAGTACAACGAGTCTTCAGGAGGCATCTTGACGTCACCGTTGTAGATGTAATGGAGAAGGGATTCGAAGGACTGGCGTGAGGGTATCATTTCTCCAATTGTAATCTGCAAAGTATTTATTGTTAAAAGTCCGAAAACTTTTTTTCTTACAGGGAAATGAAAGACTCAGCCAACGTTATAGACGAAATGAAGAAGAGACTCAAAAGATTGGCTGAGGGTATTGTAACCTACATTTCTACAATTGTAATCCCTCGAGTATTCGATGTTGAAAGCCAGGAATACTTCATTTCTTACAACGAAACGAAATGATACCTACCGTTAGCAAGACAAAAAGAAACTACAGTTTTTGTTGGTTGCTGGAAAATGTACATAACATATAACCTTAATCAGAGGCAGCGCAATCGCGCTGCCTAAGTAAAGAACGATGGTGGCACAATGTATTTTTTTTCCATTCCAGGACACTTCGTATAGAAGGAGTTGTCGTAGAAACTTCGAAAAGGGCTCATTTAATTGGAAATTGGAGTGGCTTGTGCCCTTTTTAATAGTCGAAAGTGATTGGAAGGCAACTAACACCCCTTTCACGCCACCATTTCCCAAACACATCCAATCAAAATTTTGAGATAACCTTTCTTTTCAACGTAGTTGATTTCCAGATAGAAATTATGTTTTTTGAGGAGGAAAATCCCCCAAAGCCCTCGGGGCAAGAGTTGTAAGTTATGCCCTGGGGGCAATATAAGGTTTTTATAGAAAAAATTGTCGTGGAAACTTAAAAAAAGACCCCTTCGATTAGAAATTCAAAGGCTAGTGTCCTTTTTAATAGTCGAAAGTGATTAGACGGTAACAAACCCCCCCTCTCACGCCCACATTTTCCTACATCCCATCAAAATTTTGAGATAGCCATTTTGTTCAACGTAGTTGAAAGTTCAGGAAATTAGGTCTTTGAGGATAACACCCCCCGCCACAGCCCTCACTGCAAGAGTTGTAAGTTATGCCCTGGGGGAATATAAGGTTTTTATAGAAGGCGTTGTCGTAGAAACTTCAAAAAGGGCTCATTAGATTGGAAATTGAGATGGCTAGTGCTCTTTTTAATAGTCGAAAGTGATTGGAAGGCAGCTAACACCCCTTCCGCGCCTACCATTTATCCAAACACATCCAATCAAAATTTTGAGATAGCCATTTTGTTCAAAGTAGGTGAAAGGTCCGGAAATTATATCTTTGAGGATGATACTCCCTCCAAAGCTCTCAAGGTAAGGGTTGTAAGTTATGCCCTGGGGGCATATAAGGTTTTTATTGAAGGCTTTGTCGTAGAAACTTGAAAAAGGCTCATTCGATTGGAAATTCAAAGGGCTTTTGTTCTTTTTAATAGTCGAAAGTGATTTGAGGGCAACTAACCCCCCTCTCACGCCCACCATTTCTCCAAACACATCCAATCAAAATTTTGAGATAGCAATTTTGTTCGACGTAGTCAGAATGCCCGGAAATTATGTTTTGAGGATGACACTCCCCCCACAGCCCTCAGGGAAAGGGTTTTAAGTTATGCCTTGGGGCATATAAGATTTTTTTTTATAGAAAGCGTTGTAATAGAAAATTCAAAAAGGAATCATTCGATTGGAAATTGAAACGGCTAGTGTCCTTTTTAATAGTCGAAAGTGATTGGAGGGCAAGTAACCCCCCTCTGACGCCCACCATTTTCCCCAACACATCCAATCAAATTTTGAGATAACCAATTTGTTCAACGTAGTTGTAAGGCCCGGAAATTATGTCGATAAATAAATGAAACCCAAAACGGACAGAAATTACAATAAATGACCGAGTCAAACTCAAAACGAGCAGAAATTAACATAAGTTGGGCTCAAAACCCCTATGCCTTCCCAAGGCCAGAACATAATCTGCACTTCACTGAAAAAAATACAAATGAATGTGCATTGTCAGTTTAATATACATATACTGATATTTAGTAATCAAAATGTTAATATTATTTGATTTATTAAAGTTATAAAAGTAAAAACATTTAAATTTTTTCAGTAAAGTGCAAATTATGTTCTGGCCTTGGGAGGGCTTAGGGGGGTTTTGAGCCCAACACATGTTAATTTCTGCTCGTTTTGAGTTTGACTTGGTTATTTATTGTAATTTCTGTTCGTTTTGGGTTTCATTTATTTATCGATGCTGATTTGTGGCATTTTCACGCTTGGTAGATTATTTGATTTTATTTTTGCTCATTTTTGGTTTAATGGAGTTCTTGGACTTTTCTTTGAAAAATTTATTTTGTGGGAAAAGTTTCTTTAATTAATTTGTAGTAAAATTGTAAATTTTCATAATTCATATATACATTAAATACCAAAAAAGCGCCATTTAATGTCAATGTTTTCGAATGTCCCGCACGATTTCTCAGTCACACAAGCCCTGAGGGCAATACAAAAAATTTCTTCAAAGTATTTTGAAAAATACAAGAGTGAGTAAAGAGCATACAAGATATATTGAAAAAAAACTTCGATGTATTTCGAAGTGTCTCAGTACGTATAAGAACTAAGTATTAATATTTTGAAAACTATAAGAGTGAGAAAAGAGCACAGATCCCGTATAGAAAATACTTCTAAGTATCATGGGAACACAAAGAGTGAGGAAAGGTGTGTTCTAAAAAAAACTTGGAAGTATTTTGAGAACCGAATAGCCAATTTTACAAGTATCTGAGTATATGAGCTATGTATCTTGTGTCTAAGAACTATTTATGTTGAGAAAAAAGCATAAAACGCGCGCAAAAAAAAACAAGCATTTTAAGCATTTAAAGAAACAATTAGAGACGGAAAAACATTTCGGAGCAAGTAACAAATCGTCTGAGTTTAAGAACTTTGGCTACAAACCTTAGTTTGACAAAATACATAATACACCTTTTGAATTGACGCAAGCATCTGTAGAGAGCATAAAAATGGACCAAGTAAGACTCAGTGCCAATACAGCGGCAAAATAGCTCATTGGCGCAATACATAATTACTCACTATTGCACCACTTCCTCTCTGTATGAACCAAAGGTTAGGGGGTTCATTCATAGAAAAGTGACACGAACAGAGGGTGGTAAATTTTTTAAATCTAATAAGATTTGGAGGTTATTAAGATGTGAGTTTTATCTATTTTTGTTGTCTCGTTTTTTTTTGTCTTTTCTTCATATATTGCGTTTAATTTAATTTAACTTAATTTTTTTTTCCACTGATAAAGGCTCCAGGACATGGAGTCGAAATATTCGGATTTTTATTATTTAAAGTTTTTTTTTTCTTCCACTGTTTATTTAAATTATACCCATTTTTCTCTCTCTTAATTTTTTTTTTTCAAATGGAAATGCAGTATGGTTTAAGAAATTATTTATTAAATCTATGGCCTAGCAGAACGCCAAAAAATTAAGTAGTTTTTAGAAGTGCTAGTAACTCAGATTTGAACACGAGGAGGGAGCGGCTGTATGGATTCTTCCCACAATCTCAGCTGCACAAGATAAATTTTGGAGACGCGTATGTTCTATAAAAATGGAGTTATAATTGCAAAGATGTATGCGAAGGAATCCTTAGGCAGCTGTCAATTTCAGCAAATTATAAGCAGTAGTACTTCAGATAAAAACTTACAGTAACAACATTATTCTCGGGCATGAAAGATCTGAACATTCCTTCAAAGTATGAACATCGAGCAGCTAATACTGCTTTGTGCGCTGGAAAGCTGGTCCCATCCAACACCAGAGTTACGTCACAAAATTCTTTTCCCATGACGCGTAAAAAAACCTCCATATCTTGTTCAAGACTAGTCCCTAAAATATTAAAATTAGTATTTAAAAAACGAAATAAAATGAATTTACTTAAAACATTAATATAGTTTAAAACAGAATTAAGCTTGGATTCCTTAGGGAGGGCGTAGACAGGAACAAAAATTGCTTTTGTTTTTTTCAGGTGGCCCCAGAAAAGGAAAAAAAAAACATTATGCAAGCTACAATATTAAAGTATTGATTAAGTAACGAAATAAGTTAGTTCGTTACATAGAACAAAATGAATTGGACTGAAAGAAATGAAATGAATTTATTGGAAGTACTGTGGTTGATTAAAATGGAATTAAGCTTAATTTCCCTTTGGAGTGACGTAGACAGGAACATACGTTCTGCATTTTGGCAGGAGGGGATGGGTGTCCCAGAAAAGCCTAAATATGCAAGTTTTATGTATTACCATAGCGCAAAACTTTTTCTCTGTTCCTTTAAGGTTAAATCGATAATTAAGAGACGAAGCTGATTCTAATTAACCAAGTTCACTCTAAAACTGAGTGTTTTCCAGGTGTTTGGCTTGGAAAAACAGATGTTTAGTACAAATGTACATACACATCCCCCTCAAAAGTCACTGAAAGTTCCAGATTAATAGCACTAGTCTTAGTAATGGTAGTGTATTTTTGTAGTATGCACATAGTGCAATCTTTATTAGTTCGACATACTCCTCAACATGCCCTGAAAGTTTCAAACTAATACTCTAAGCTGTTCTTGAGATACTGCTGATATACCTTTTTGACAGCTTGCATACAAAGTGTTTCAATTTAATTCAACATCCCCGTCATCATTTCTTGAAATTTTTTCCTTAATAGCCTTAGCAGTAGCAGTAAAAGTAGTAGTAGTAGTAACATGCACATAGTATAGTACCTTTGAACTGGTTCAACATCCCCCTCAACATGCACTGAAAATTTTAAGTTAATACTATATTAAGTTCCTGGGATATAAATGTTACCCCCTTTTAAAAACCTGCATCGACATAGTGTGTTTCGATTTAGTTCAATATCCTCCTCAACATTCCCTGTAAGTTTCAGTGTAATACCCTTTGCTTCAGTAGTACTAGTAGTCATAGTGGAAGCAGTAGTAGCAGTTATAGTAGTAGTAGTACTAGTACCAAATGAAGTAAAAGTAGTAGTAGTATGGACATAGTGCATTTTGGTTAGTTCAGCATCCCCCTTGACATGCCCTGAAAGTTTCAACTTAATACCCTTGACAATTCCTAGGATACTGCTGATGCGTCCTTTTGACAACCTACATGCATAGAGTACGTTTTTGATTTAGTTCAACAGCCCCATAAATATTCACTGAAAATTTCACCTTCATACCGTTAGCCTAAGTAGTAGAAGTCACAGTAGTAGCAGTAGTAGAATTAGCAGCAGCAGTAGCAGCGGCAGTATGCAGAGAGTACCAGTTGATTAGTTTAACATCCCTCTCAACAGCCTTGAAAGTTTAAACTTAATACTCTTAGCTGTTCCCGAGAAACTGCTCACACATTCTTTTGGCAGCCTGAACCATTCTTTTGGCAGCAAATATTGTTCTTTGATCTAGTTCAACATCCGTCAGTAGTTGGAACTTGTGTGGAAAGTATGTTTTCAGGGGGATGTTGAAAAAAAACAAAAGGTTCTATGTGCATACTGCTGCTAACGCTACTACTGCTAAAATTACGAATATTGTTACTACTGAAGCTAAGAGAATTAAGATAAAGTTCTTATGCTAAATCAAAATACGCTATGAACATGTAAATTGTCAAAAGATTGTAACAGCAATATCTCAGGAATGACTTAGAGCATTAAGTTGAAACTTTTAGATCATGTAGAGGAAAATTTTGAGCCAGCCAAAAGACACTATGTGCATACTACTACAACTAATGCTACTGCTACTCCGATTATCACTGTTAATGAGCCGAATGGTATTAAGATGAAACATTTAAATGTTTAGGAGGAGTTTCATCTAAATGAAAACACCCTATATGCATGCAAGTTTTCAAAAGGGCATAGAGGCAATATCTTAGGAACGGCTTAGAGTATTAAGTTGAAACTTTCAGGGCACGTTGAAGGGGATCCTGAGATAACCAAAGGCAATACCTGCATGTTACCCCTATTTCTACTATTACTTATTACTACTGCTAAGACTACTACTTCTACTGAGGCTAAAGCGTATAAAGGTGAAACTTTCAGGGAATATTTAGGGGAAAGTTGAACTAAATTAAAACACACTCTGTAGACGCAGGTTGTCAAAAGGTTGTCAGGGAGGGATGAGGGGGTTGATCAATTGACCAAACGGCAATAGGTGCGCGCTACTACTACTACTACTAGTACAACTACCACTGCTACTACTACAACTAGTGCTTCTATCTTGAATACTACTAAGGATATGGGTATTAAGGAGAAAATTTCAGAAAATTTTGATGGGAGTGTTTAATTAAATTCAACTAAAGAATTTAACTATTAAGTTGAGTTAAATTAACCGCAATAAATAACACGGTATTTGCATATAGGCTGTCATTGCGGCTAATCCGTAACATCTTAGGGACGGCTTAGAGTATGCCATGGCATGATGAGAGGGATATACAACTGACGAAAAGGCAAAATGTCCTTTCTACTACTGCTACTAGTATTACTTCTGCTACTCTTACTAATGCTGCTAATACTACTAATACTATTACTACTACAAATGATTCCACTACTACTCATGTAACCCCTACTAGCACTAAGGCTAAGGGTATGAAGGAGAAAATTTCAGGGAATATTAAGTGGGAAGCTGAACTATATCAAAACACACTAAGTGCATGCACGTTTGTAAAAACGGCGGATCAGTAATATCTTAGGAACCCTTGGATTATGAAGTTAAAACTTACAGGCTTTGCTGTGGGGGACGTTGAACTAGCCAAATGGTAATATTTGCATCTATTACTATTAATATTTCTACCTCAACTACTACCAATACCCCTAGTACAACTACTACTGCTATTGCTATTACTACTACAACTACTACTGCTACCATTAAAGCTAAGGGTGTTAATGTGAAAATTCGAGGGAATCTTGAGAGGATGTTGAACTAAATCAAAACAAACTCTGTGCATGTAGGTTGTCAAAAGGACGTATCAGCAATGTTTTAGGAGCTAGTACGACAACCTGCATGTATTCATTTAACGACTCATTTAAAGTTCGCATTCCACTGTCTTATAGAAAAAGTTTCCCTATTTTTCTATTTGTATTTTGTTGTTTATGACAGCAAGCAAAGCGCAAATAGCGCAGTAGGCTTTAGCCTTTTTCAGTTAGGGGAGGGGACAGTAGCCAAACTGTCTGGTTTGTGGTAATTTTTTGTTCGTTTATAAGCTGGATTTGCATATTCATTTTAATTTTGCTCGTTATAAAATTTATTTTTGTTGTATATTTGTTTGCTAATAATTGTTTACTTAATTTCTGTTTGTTTCGGGTTTATTCTTTAACAGTAATTTCTGGTGCTTTTTGAGTTTGATTTACTACAGGAAATGATTTCTGCTGGTCTTAAGTTTAATATGGATCTTTACTTTTATTTGATTGTAGGGGGAAGGGGAAAAGGAATAGGCTGGTAATCTTCCAATGACTTTCGACTCCTAAAGAGGGCACAGGACCTTCCAATGTCCCATTTCAGTAAACTATTTTCGTTCTGGAAGGTATCCCAGGTATCCCACATAGTGTGTTTTAAATAGACTCTGAAGTTTCAACTATTTCCAAGAACGAGAAAAGGGCATTCAATGCGCATAAAGATAAAATCTAATCATCTTGAGAACAAAAAAAAAAACGTATCGAAGTGTCTAAATTCACACAAGAGTTAATTATTAACACCTTGAGGACTTTATGAGTGAGAAAAGAGCACAGAACGCTTATACAAAACAAAACTTCTAAGTATTTAAAGAGCCGAAAAGCCAATTTTACAAAAATCTAAGAATAAGGGTAATATATATCGAGAACTCTAAGAGTGAGAAAAGAGCGGCAACGCCCATAGTGAAAAAAAAAGAAAAGAAATTAAATATCTTCAGAGCTCCACGAGTAAGAAAAGAGTTTATAATGCGTTTTACATAATATATATATATATATATATATATATATATATATATATATATATATATATATATATATATATATATATATATATATATATATATATATATATATATATATATATATATATATATATATATATATATACATATATATATATATATATATATATATATATATATATATATATATATATATATATATATATATATATATATATATATATATTATATATATATATACATATATATATATATATATATATATATATATATATATATATATATATATATATATATATATATATAAATATATAGTGTATACGTTAGGGGGTTCTTTCACACAAAGGTAAAACAGCCGAGGGAGCCCCCCCCCCCCCCCCCCCAAAAAAAAAAAAAAAAAAAAAACAGTGTAAAATTCTAGATATATCCTAGGCAGCCCAAGCAAAGAGCGAAGTGGCTTCCATGTACTACTTATTTCTTTGTTTTTCTTTTGACAGGCCACTTTGTATAAAAGTAGAAACTTTGGAGGAGTTCATTCAATTGGAAATTAAAATACTAGTGTTTTTAACAGATTCAAAAGGCATTGGAGGTAACCAATCTCTTTACTACGCTCTTTTCAGCTACTTGCCCCCAACTTTAACCTCTAAACATGTCTGATAAAAACTTTGAGCTACCCATTTTCTTCAGAATAGTCGAAAAGTCCTATAAGTAGGCTTCCAGGGATGACAAGACCCCAAAAGCCCCTAGGGCAAGGGCCGTATATCATGCAAATTGCCCACCGTTTACATATAGCTTTTAAAACAGAAAAGGGGGGCATGTTTGATGCTTGGCGTCCGAAAAGACAAAGGGTATTAAGGTGAAATTTCCAGGGAATGATGAGGGGGGATGATGAAATAATTCAAAACAACACTATGCTTATCCAGGTAGTCAAAAGGGCGTACCAGCAACATCTCAGGAGCGGTGAAGGGTATTAGGTCAAAACTTTTAGGGGATGCTTAGAGGGATGAAGAAATAATTCAAAAGACAGTATGGACTTCCAGGTTGTCAAAATAGTGCATCTACAATATTTCACGAAAGGCTAAGGGGATTAACTTGAAACTTTCAGGAGATATCGAAAGGATGTTGAACTTAAAAAAAACGTACTGTGCACATCCAGGCTGTCAAAATAGCGCATCTGCAATGTCTAAGGATATTAAGTTAAAACTATCGTATATATCCAAGCTGTCAAAATGGCGAATGTGTAACTCAGTAGCGACTAAGGGTACTAAGTTAAAACTTCGGTGTCTATCTAAAAGACATTATGGGGACAAAACCATCACTCTTGTTTTTCTGGTTTACAGTTGATTGAATTTACGGGTACACGGGTTGAACAACACAGATCAATTGGGAAAAATAAATCGGACATATCCAATTTCGTCTACATATTTGCACATTAGGGGGTTGGGGGTGAAGTATAACGGAGCTGCATGCAAAATGTGGTAGCTACGATTATTCTGCATATTCTCGCCGAGTGCCAGCAACTTTCTCTTTTAAGGGGAAAGTATTTTGAGGGTGGTAACTTGGAGTTCCCGGGGATCCTGCAGATGACTGTAAAAAGGACAATCAGGCAGTTATGTAGAAATGTAAATGAAGCGTTGACATCAACGAGAGAAACTTGATATTGAAGTTATTTTTCTTGTGGAGTGTATTTAAGAATGCTGTGCTGTATGGCCTATTTTTTGGCTTATAATAAATTATTATTATTATTGTGAAGTAAGGATTGTCTCCATAACATGTTTCCTTCTCAATAGTTTGATAAATGTATAACAGAATCTTCTTCCAAATAGGCGTGGAAGATTCTTGATCTACATAGATGAAACCTTCAATAATGCATCAGCAGCATAAATTAGGGCCAGGAATAGTAGGCTACTTTCAAATTCCTACCTCAACCTGTTCAATTCCCAAAACATGTCAACTCGTGTAAGGTCGGAAAATTCTTGTCAAGTAGCTGTAACTTTCAAGAGTGGATCTCCATCACAGGTTAGGTCTAATCAATTTTCCTGCTCTCATAGCAAAAATTATTAGCTACCAACTCTAATAACTATTGACTTTCTGCAAGCTAACAAACAATTCATAGTTATAATTGTCAGTAACTTATCTAGCAAATCAAACTGTTGTCAGAGATGTTGAAGCACAATATTTCAAAACTAATAATACAGCGAAACAGAATAACTAGTTTCTATACAATAAACATTGAAACAGAGCCGGAGGCTGCTAATATCTCTTTCAGTTAATAAATTATTTGTGTTCGCTTCCTGAAAACATATCTAGAGACAGGCTAGCCAAGTAAGCTACGCTGAATTGTTTTTCTAACCGTGCATTTATAGGCTTTCCGCTAAATTAGGGAACTTATTAGAATTGCCCACTGAACATTGCGCTTCCATGAACTAATAAAAAAAAAAATGCTAGCCACCATTACCAGATAACTGATAATGTTGTCAGGGCAGCGTATCAGCACATAATTTGCAGTCAGGATAGCCCAAAAGAAGCTTCTAGTGTTTGAAACCCTTTCTTCAAACACCATACCTATCCATTAAGTTACCTCCCAACAATACGTACAACCATACCTCCTAACTACTATTACTATTACCTTTAAGCTACCATATGTACTCACAAAGCTACCTACATAACTATTCATTGCAAAATTAAAAAATAAGGGAACTCAATTTGCAAAGAGTTTGGGTTAGAACCTGGCTTGTCCTTTATGTTTCTGAAACCCGTGAGGAAGGGTAATCGGACTTACTAGACAAGTTATTTTGGTTCTTGTCGTCAAATTTTGAAAAACAAATTCACCTCCCCCCTACCTTCATGAATTGATGTTACTTGTTGATTGCCAAACTAGCTTGAAAGTCCATTACCTTGAAAGGAAGCCTTTGTTGAAAAGTTATCCAGATCAGTCTGATATTGATTTGCTACACGAGAATTGCCCGAGGGACTTCGTGGTTTTCCCAGTAACTCAAAGAAAGTACTTCTGCAAAGAGCCTGGTCCAAAAAAGGAAAGCTTATAAGTTGGATCATCGGCAATTTAACAGGGGAAGATATGAATTAGAAAACTGCTACCGCCACGCTTAGTGTAGCGTCTAGGTAACTTTACTAAAAAAGTAGGATTTTCAAAGAAAAAAAGACCATTGCTAATCTGAAATTATTAAAGCTGAAATTTCTCTGTAACTGATAATTAATCTGTAATATTTTTGTCAAGAATTATTCCTAGTCGATTTTGGCAGGTTAAGCAGACTTTAAGCTGGTAGGTGTACTGGTGGCTAATTCTACTTTCTGTATCCTCTTCTATAATTTAAAGTACCTGAAAAGACAAGTTTGCCTTAGCTTAGGGTAGGCTAAAAATGAATAAAACATATAAATACTAGATGGCGTTAGTGATTTAGTTTTTCGACACTAGAGCCAGCTTTTACTTTTAAAAGTTTTCTATATTATTTGGCGTGCTGCCCAAGTCACTTCTTCGAGGAGGAACATTGAGGATCATAAATAGCGATGAATGCCCCACTGCCTTTCCATCATAAACATAAACAACAAGAAGAGCAAAAAGAAAATTCTTTTCGCAAGACAGTGGAATTCTATATTTGAACGAATATTTCGACCCTATGCCCAAGGGCCGTCTTCAGAAAAAAAAAATATATAAAAGAAAAGACGCTTATAACAAAATACAGCCATTAAAACTAAAATGAAAAATTTTAAAACAGTCCCATTATCCTTACTTCAGCTAAGTCAAACGAGGACTCAACTCTTGGTTGAACTTCGCTGAAGTAAGGATGCTGGGACTGTTTAAGAATTTTTCCTTTTAGTTTTAATGGTTGTATTTTATTGTAAGTCTCTTTTCTTTTATATATTTTTGTTTTTCTTTAGACGGCCCTTGGACATAGGATCCAAGTATCCATTCAATTATAGAATCCCACTGTCTTGTGAAAAGAATTCCCTATTGTTCTTCTTGTTGTTGATGTTTATTGAGGATCATGACCATCATTAAGAAAAAAAAATTCTCACCAGTAGTTGAGGATCATAAATAGTGACGAAGACCCCACTGCCTTTCCATCATAAACATCAGCAACAAGAAGGAAAACAGGAAATTATTTTCTCAAGACAGTGGAATTCTGTCTGTCGAATCAATATTTCGACCCTATGTCCAACGGCCGTCTTCAGAAAGACATAAATGTATAAACCCAGAGTAAATAACCCAACCAAGAGTTCAGTCCTCGTTGAACTTCACTGAAGTTCTGTTTCAATACTTCGCTGAAGTTTCCGAACTTTGCTGAAGTTTGAATCAATATTTCGACCCTATGTCCAACGGCCGTTTTCAGAAAGACATAAATGTATAAACCCAGAGTAAATAACCCAACCAAGAGTTCAGTCCTCGGTGAACTTCGCTGAAGTAAGGAGGCTGGGACTGTTTCAAAATTTTTCAGGTTAGTTTTAATGGTTGTATTCTATTGTAAGTCTCTTTTATTTTATATATTAATGTTTTTCTGAAGACAGCCCTTGGATATAGGGTCGAAATATTCATTCAAATATAGAATTCTACTGTCTTGTAAAAAGAATTACCTATTGTTCTTCTTCTTGTTGATGTTTATTGAGGATCATCATCATCATTAAGCAAAAAGAAATTAATTCTTACCAGTAGTATCCAGTTGAGATGAATCAGCACTTCTTAATTGGGGCATTTGTCGTCTTCGAATAATTTCCACCATCAATGGTTGATCCAACGTTTCAAATTCTTGACTCATAACAATCGTATTATAATTTGACTCTTTAACAGTGAATCTCATACAAAACTCTTTAATAAAATAGAGTCTTAGTTGAGAAGCATTGCGAAGAGCCAACAAAACATTGTCAATGCTGATTGTCGACTCCAAGTAGTGAACGCAGAGCTGCTCTAGTCGCCTCATATGAAATTGAACAGCCAAACGATAAACATCCATCATCAATAATATTACATTGTTGTTACTAGGATCTTTAACTGAAACAAAAAATTGTAAAAATACAATATGTACCAAAAGTACAGTGTTGCCACTCCTAAACTTCTATATTTAACTTTTCTAAAATAACAATCTGTACTTGCTGCGCAGCACTGTCTGATGATTAATATCCTTAAGCTATTAAATTCAACTTGAGAAAGTTCAAAAATTTACACAAAGTTCAGCTGCAGGTAATGAGGGAAAAGATACTCAAGTTGCAGTAGATGAGGTTGAGCATCCAAGCCCCGTTGCATACTATTTAGCCCCGTTGCATACTATTTAGCCCCCTTGCATACTAATTAGCCCCGTTGCACACCAAATAGTGTCTAGACACTACTTGGTTCATTTTCTAACATCTCTCTTTACTGACATTTGAAAAAACTAATTTTAAAACTGAATTATTCTTTAATAATGGACATATTGTGTACCGTATTATAAACCAAATTATATTCCAAATAATCTACCGAATTATGAATTATAAATGGGATCAACTCGCTCCTCTAAACATTGTTACATGACAATATGGTATTTTTATTTCATCGTTAAAGTTACTATAGAAATTAATTTCTAGAGGTATCTACAAGAAATTAATGAGGCGGGGACTCAAACCGGATTTGACAGAAATTCTAATGTTAAAAATATATTTTTGTGTGTGTTTCTTTAAGATTTCGATTGGGGTTTCTGACATTTTGGGATTATTTTAGGTACTATTAGATGGCCCAGCTGTTCTTGTAAAACGCCGCTCTGTGTATTAAGTTTGGTAAAGGTCTAGAATAGCGGCTCTTTTGAAGGGGACATGCTAGAAAAAAAGAGATACATTTTTAGGATGCTAATTGTATGTTCATTATTGTGGTTTTATTCGCGTTTTCGAAAATTCATCCTCGTTCCCATTCCCTCCCTAATGGTCTCACATTGACCTAGGCTACACAAATAATGTACAATCCTTGCCTTATAATATGCAGCAAGTATCAATACATCATAACTAGATTTTTCTTTCCCATTTTTAAAGGATTTTGAATCAGTGTTCATCAATTATGCTAGTTTTGTTTACATAGACTATGCGGCTTTAAAAAAGGTAGAGGATGTGTCGACCAAATTTTCACTCTTAGGCTAATACTTGATAAGTCCCTGAGCTGTCAAACACCTTTTGTCCTCAGTTTTATAGATTACCAGCAAGCGTTCAATTCTGTTGATAGAAGAGCTTTAGCAAAGGTCTTACCCTTGTATGGTATACCAGAAAATACATTAAAGTGATTATTGCTATGTACGAGAATAAAACTGCTCCGGTTAAGGTAGGAAATGAGGTTAACAGCTGGTTTTGTATTAATATCAGGAGTTAAGCAGAGTTGTGTTCTATCCCCCTTTAAATGGATCATTTTGATGGATTTTGTCTTAAGGAGCACAGGAAAGGCAATGGGAGACCATGGAATCAAATGGAGAGGAAAAACTCTCTTGGACTTAGATTATGCTGATGATTTAAGCATTCTAGATGAAAGTGTGAGCAAAATGAATGAACTTTTAGAGGTTTTGCAAGTTCAGGGTGCTAGAATAGGTTTAAAAATTAATGTTAAGAAGACTAAGTCACTAAGGCTAGGAATAAGTGAAGATGAAAAGGTGACGTTGGGTAACGAAAAGTTTGATCAGGTGGGCAGCATCACCTACCTTGGTAGTATTATTAGTAAAGACGTTGGGAGCAGTGAAGATGTTAAAAGAAGAATAGCCATGGCCCAGGGTGTTTTTTTTCACAGTTAAAAAAAAAAAAAGTTTGGAAGAATAGGAAGATAAGTCTGCAAACCATGATTAGAATATTGGAAGCTACAGTGATGACAGTGGTCAAATGTATCTCTGAAGCATGGGCACTCCGAAAAGCGGATAAAGATTTGCTAGATGTTTTCCAGAGAATTTCCTACGGATTGTTCTGAGTACCCGGCTGACTGACCGTATTTCAAACTGTAGGCTGTAAGCAAAATGTGGTTCAATCCCGCTTTCTAGGGCTATAATGAAAGAAAGGTCGAGATGGCTAGGGCACGTTCTACAGATGAAGGATGACAGACTGCCAAAGATTGTCCTTTTCGGCCAAGTTTCTAGGGCTAAACGGAAAGCAGGTCATCCTCGTATAGGGTGAGAGGATGTCATAAAGAAAGATTTAAGGGAAATGGGAGCTTCCTGGGAGGGTTTAAAGAAGGAGGCTTTGAATAGATTGGGATGGAGGAGGAGCGTGCGTAGCTGTGCTGGCCTCAGGTGGCTGGTACTCCGGTGAGTTGTTAGTAGCAGTATTAGTTTATGAGACCACTAGTAAGGGGAGCAGGGCTGAGTACGACTTGTAAAAAACCTGAGCAAAACCACAAA
Source organism: Artemia sinica (assembly GCA_027921565.1). Classification (NCBI taxonomy): domain Eukaryota; kingdom Metazoa; phylum Arthropoda; class Branchiopoda; order Anostraca; family Artemiidae; genus Artemia; species Artemia sinica. The sequence goes on along the minus strand of CM051268.1, from coordinate 6,602,417 downwards.
AATGAACATGAAATTGTGAAAATGAGCAATCCATAAATATCACTCTTTTGTTGAAAATGCTTCTCTTTTGTCAAAAACTCGAACAAAACCTTCGAAACAAAGATGAAGTTGCAAAAATGAGCAATCCATAAATGTCTGTCTTTTGTTCAAAATGTCTATTGTCAAAAACTCGAACAAAACCATAAAAATGAACATGATATTGTAATACTAAGCAATCGAAAAATGTATTTCTTTTTGTTCCAGCCTGTCTCCTTCTAATTAGCCACTATTTTCGACATTTACCGGAAGTTTTTCATTATCCCAATTTTTCCAATTCAAGTCCTTTTAAAATACTTCTACTACTGCATGAATGGTTATATTCAACCAAACTTCGCGACAAAATAGTTCATGACAGTCTAATATTTTGAGCTAAATCTGAAACAGACATAAGAAACAGTTACAATCTAGAGCTGACTTATACTTTTTAGAGAATACGATACTTTACGCTTTTCAACTGTTATAATTAGAAATCTAAATCTATGTTTTTGCGGTGGGCCCAGCAGCAATTGAATTATGTTCCTTTTAATACATTTCGTTCATCTATATGTTTTTATTAATCGAACTCGTTATTTTTTCGATTAATTACAAGCATCATAGTTGCAGTGGTAGCTCCAACCTAGTAAAGGGCGAACCACGCCCCATAGTAACCAACAAAATAAAAAAACGCTTTTTCAATTCAAGAAAATTCAGAGGAGGGGGGGGATTTATTTTTCAAAGCAAGGGGGGGGCAAATTTGTAATTCTTCAACGAAAATACCAAAAAGTTTTTTTTAATTAAGATTCCCAAGAAAGTGTTTTTTTTTTAATCTAGGGGGAAATCGCACCCGTCCCCCTTATTGACGCTAATAGTGACAAGGAAAACCGTCTTAATAGTAAAATCTTAATATCAATATTCCCTATAAAAAAAATTGCGAGCTTTTGGAATGCGTTAAAGCAAGGCCAAGATCCCAAGCAAAATATCGTGTTGCGTTCAGTGCCCCTTGCCGTAAATTCTGCGTCGTTTTTGACAAGCAGGTATTTCTGCTGGTATTTTGTGGTGTAACTAGAGCTTGGGTGATTTCAACTTGTAAGCTTCTATCGTCAATGGTGTGGGATTTAATCCAGTTCTTAAATATGTAGTGAATTCTGTAATTACCGGAACATTGGCTTCGAAAGAATTCATCTTTATTTCACTACCCCAACCCACAAACACATTCTATGGTATAATTTAAATGCAGATTGTCGCTGCGGCCGGGCCCTTGTATCACCTACTTAATTAGAACACCCTCTCTTTTCCAGTCCATGATGGATATTCTTCCAATCATCTAGCAGTAAATTATTTACTACAGGGTGGAGAAGTAGACCCTGTTGTCTGATCAATGACCTAACTGATATTCTATGGGTATATGTTGATCTATTAACAAGCTGAGGATGCTTATGCACCAAGTTAGAAGATGTCATCTCTGGGTTATTAATGTGGATTGGCAGTTCAAACAAGCTTGAACCTTCTCCAGAGCGTTTGGAATCAGGAAAAATAAAAAAATAACATAGCTGTCTTTGTTCGATCAATGATGGACAGGGGCATCTCTGCTCAAAGCGAGAGAACTTGGAACTAGAATGAAGTATTTTCCGTTTTTTTTCGGTTCATTCGATTTACAAAAAGATAGAGAGTAGCTACAAAACTAATTTATATTAATGATTGATCATTATTATATTAAAGACATATCGGATACAGGAAACAGCTAGAAAGGTTTTTGTTTGTTGTAGCCAAGTAAAGAACGAACCACATTGTCAATAGCCGAGTGGCTATTGACTCGCCCTAGCCGAGTGATTGGCGCACTACAGTTGAAATCCCTTGTCCTTGAGAACAGGGGGTTCGTGTCCTGGTGTCCCTGATTATTTGGTTGGAAAAGGGGTTAGGGGCATGACAATGTAATCTCAGCCGGAGTCAACCCAGCTCTAGATGGGTACCTGGAGAAACCTGGGGAAGGTAAATAGAAAGGGTATGCGAAAGAACAGAATGGCTGGCTCCCGATCTCCCATTGCACTTCTTGGCTGAAGGGTCATGAAACGGATATAAACACCGCCAGTAGTCTGATATAAACACCGCTAGTAATCCTGTATTCTTTATCTTACCTTACATTGTCAATAATGGCAGTGCTGTCAAAAATTCAGTTTTGTCCAAAATTACATTTTTTTGGTGTCATCCTCAAATTAGTATAAACTGACAAGAATAAAGAGTTACATTAAAACTTACTTTTCTTTAAAGGATCAATTCGGTCGGTGTAGATGTAGCTTAATACTAATTGAAATGCTTCTGGGACTGCATCGACAAGCCGTACTTCCAATGTTGGCAAATCTTTCAACGGGATCTTCGACGTCCCAAACACCTGCAACACAGAATGTAAGGTAAACTACCTTGTCGTAATGGAACTAAGTCGATCATAATATACATAAAAGATTAAAATGGATACTCGCAAGGAGTAAACAAAGACCGACCCCCACCCCCATTCTTTGAATATCAAAAACAGACAAAAGCAAGTAAATTTATGAAATTCGGGACAAACATGATGCTTCTTCGTCAACATTCAGCAATACATCTTCTAAGAAGTAATAAAAGAGAAAAAAAATACAGGGTTATCTCTCCAACTCATGATACACGCAGTAGTTGAAATCCTTCTGCACCTGGATAGGAGACGACTCGTCTTGGCTTCTCTATAATTTATGCAAGTAATAAGTTATGTCATCCAAAGTTTATCGAAGTTTTCCGAAGGTTAATCTCCACAATTTCTGCAGACAGCTCGCTACTCTCCGAGCTGCAAGCAAGGATATCCAAGGCATCTTCTGCAATAGGCAGGATGAACTATCACCTTTGGCGGAAACTGAATATCAGTTTGTTCAACCAAACAGTGAATTTTCAACCCAGTCGTTGGTTCTGTGATGCTTCACGGGGCTGAGACATGACATACATCAGCCACAACCCTAAAGGCCATTGATGTATTCCAGTCGAAAAGCCTGAGAAGGATCGAAGGTCTGTCGTGGTTTGACTTCATGAGTAACGAGAAGCTACTGCAACTCACGAAGCAATATCAGCTTTCGATCCAAGTAGCCAAGCGTATCTCACGACGGTTTAGACACCTACTTTTAATGCCCCTGCATTTATCCACAAAGACGGTCTTTCACTTTTACCCTACAAAATCCTGTTGGGAGCAACCTCACAGCCGACTGAAGAAACGATGGTTCGATATCCTGTTCGAGTTCCTGGCGATGGTAAAGATCAAGCCGAGCAAAGCACAAACGCTTGCCATGGACCGAAACAGATGGAGGAGGTATACGTCACTCTCTACGCCGAGCAGCACCCGGCAGGAAATCAAAGTCAAGTCAAGTGTAAATTATACAATGTGCTGGATAATGATTATAAAAATTTAGATGCTAATTGTTGAAATAATTAAAAAATCACTATAAAAATATTATTTAATTATCATTACATATAATTATTTCATTGTGTTTTGTGTGTTTCGGAAGGTAAACAAAGAAGATGCATTGGATTTTTTTTTTCACCAAATATATGATGTCTTGTTTTTTCTTTTTCTTCTGTTTTATGTAGCTTAGATGGTTTGTTTTAGCATGGTCACTGATTCCTCGGATGTTTCTAAAGCCCGATTGTGTTGTTGTCTCTTTGTGAAATAAAAATTCTTTTCAATTTTCTTACATGTCACAAAAAAAACTTTTCTGATTCTTCTTCACCAGCTAGAAAAAAAAACCATCTGAAATAGTTTTTATGGGTGCTCATGTTTCACTTTGAAAGGAAGTAGTTCTATTGGTCCCATTTCTAATGTTCGGTACACGTTGTTCATAATACGCTCAAACATATACGGGTTGTAGCGATAGCTAGTAACCTAGTAAGAGATGATGATGTCCCATTGTAAAAGATATTTTGTGATATGTATGATTGTTCATAATACGCTTAAACATATCCGGGTTGCAGTGATAGCTAGTAACCTAGTAAGAGACGATGACGTCCCATTGTAAAAGATATTTTGTGACATGTATGATTGTTCATAATACGCTTAAGCATATCCGGGTTGCAGCGATAGCTAGTAACCTAGTAAGAGACGATGACGTCCCATTGTAAAAGATATTTTGTGACATGTATGATTGTTCATAATACGCTCAAACATATCCGGGTTGCAGCGATAGCTAGTAGCCTAGTAAGAGACGATGACGTCCCATTGTAAAAGATATTTTGTGACATGTGTGATTGTTCATAATACGCTCAAACATATCCGGTTTGCAGCGATAGCTAGTAACCTAGTAAGAGACGATGACTTCCCATTGTTAAAGATATTTTGTGACATGTATGATTCTTCATAATACGCTCAAACATATCCGGGTTGCAGCGATAGCTAGTAACCTAGTAAGAGACGATGACGTCCCATTGTAAAAAATAAATTATATTAAAAGACGATCATTAGGAGAACAAACCCATTGCATATATTGGATTTAGTTAGCTGCCTGATTCTTTAAGGTTCGTCTCTTATGATCACCAAAACATTAGTTCAGCTTGTAAGTATGGTCACAGAAAAACAGTTTTATTTAAATGCATTTTCACTTTAGTTTTAAATTATTATCAAAACTGTCAAAATTTCAATCAATTTAATTTTTTTTTGCCAAAATATAAAAAAAAAAATTCATATTTCTGGCCCCACAAAAGGCTCTATAGCCTGTGTATATAGGGGGGACAACTGCAGAACTAAATCAATATATACAAATAAAAAATAACAAAACTCAAATGGAAAACTGTCACCCAAAAATTGAGACAAGCCAAAACTAAGCCACGAGAGATTCCGCGCACAAGGCAAATACCACTCACAACAAAAGTTTCCAACCCAACCCCGAGACGTCCATCCCATCATAAGAAAAAATATTATTAAACATCCATCATCTAGACATTAAATTAAGAAAAAAGTTCTTCTGAAGGTATTAAACAAGTGACGATTTCAAGCTGACTCAGGTAGAATATTCCAACCGATATGATAAGCAGTTAGCTAATTGAAATCAAACCTAATCGTTCGAGGACTTAGAGTATTAATAGTCCTTAAAATGCGAAGATGGTGGGTACACCAATCAATGACGAGAGATAGTGTAGTTTTTAGGGCTGCGGGAATATCCCCATGGAGTTGAGGACAAGTGATAAGATTAAATACAGAAGCGGTTTTCATGAACGTAAAAATAGGCCTACGAAAACGTCAGCAACATTTTTCTAAGAAGAAAAGCAGATAAAGTGAAGGTTTATGTTTTGAGAGTCAGGCAGCTTTCTAAATAAGCGGGCATTAACGGGAACTTAAAGAAGAAGAAATATTTAACATGCCAACAAAAGGAAGTGAGACGAGATAAGGATCTATTAAGATCATAATGACAGTCTAAGTGTAAAAATAATCGGCGTGGTTATGGAGGAACTGGGAAAAGATAACTGGGGGAGGGGGCTAATACAGGGGGCTAATATTTTACAGCTCTCATGTGCCTGGTTGTCAAATAACATTCAGATAAATTCCAAAGGAGGGGGACGGGGAGGGTGGCAAATAGTTTTCCAGGAGAGAGCATTGCACACCCCTGTATCCTAGCCAAGCCAATGGTGAAAGACATAAAGTGATGTTGTAACTCCACCACGTTGCATTTAGACAACTGAGGACGCGCGAACTTAGTCGAAGTATAAAATAGTTTTTGTTATAAAAGTTAAGGCAACACGAATTGAACCGTTCCAGAACCCCATTCTATTCCCTAGAATCTTCCTTTTTAAGTCAAACTAATGTCCAACAATGCAAATACTTAAATAGCATCCTTTTAATAACGATTAAAGAATTTTATTCGTGCGAGTACAAACAGCTAGAATACTGCATTTTAGACATAAATATAAATCAAACTTACAAACATTTTCTCTCGTTTCTTGAAAATTCAATTGGGGTTGTCTTTGACAATAGATATCGTAAGGTAGCAAGTGGTAGCACTGCGCTACCACTCTCCTCCAAGATTACGGGGCACGTGGTACAAAGAGACAATACACCTTCAGCAATCAATTTTGCAGGAATAACGGCCAAACAATTCAAGCGCCTCTAGGCATTTTCCTTCTTTGGGTCAAATAGTTCTTTGGATCCACATTGAACTTAATCAGGGCATTCTTCGTAATTAAGTAATAACAACAACTAACCTCTTCCAAATGTTTATCCCTCACTTCCTTAGCCTGGTGTATCCTACTTCTCAGCCATTGTGAACGAGCAGCGACAAGTGCAATGTGTGCAGGAATTTTGGTCTCATCATCACCAACTACAAATTCAACATCACAGAACTGACCACTCTCCAAAAGACGTCCAAAGTCATCATGAAGGGTACACTTGGGGTAGCAGGAAAACTAAAATATTCACAGATTTGAGTTTTTTTCCTGTGTCTTTTATTAGACCAAAATATATCGTATTACTATATAGCAACTTAGTAAAATAGTAATATGCAACACACGGTAATATAGTAACATGTAACATAGTAACAAACGGTAGTATAATAACCATAGTACCATATACTATCTTTGTTTTGATCCTCATTCATTTATTTAGCTAATTCCCTGATCGGCCTAAATAAGCAATCCTTTAAGCATAGGAACGAAGGGTCAGATTCATACACAACAAGCAGTCTGACCAGAGAACTCCCCCTGGAAAAACTGAAAAATCTGGGCCTAAAATGGTACCTTTGGGGGGGGGGGGGGGGGCTATGACTCAATGTTATATGAACCTTTTAAAATTATATCGTAGCTAAAATTTTGGCTCTACAAGGCCCCGTATACTCAAAGTTCTCAGAAGCGAAAATAATCCATTTGTTAATAACTTTACAATTAAATTCACAGATTTTATCAGGATTGTCTCCAAACTGATGTAGGTATGCATCTTGGCTTGGGCGGGAAGGGAGGGGGGAGAGGGAGGGGGTCAAAGAAAAAACAACGGGGATAGACAAACTAGGTAAAATTCTACTTTAGCTACTTTTGGCTATCTTGGAAATGGGTTAGATTAGGAAAATGAAACTTTCAGGGAGGGGTCTACAGGCTAAAGTATATCCCAAAAAGCTATTTTGAAATACCTACCTCCACTCCTTCTCCCTCTAGAGGGTCCTGACCTTTAATAATCTGTGTGTTTATAAAAGTGAAACCTATCAAAATTGGTTTTCTGCTTAAATGAAGTACAACAAAATTGTTTTCAGCTTCACAACTTTACTCAATCCCAATTTATAAGGTTTTAAAGATATGCAAATACATTTCCTAAATTTTGAAAAAAAACAAACTGATATGGCTTAAAATTCTACTCAAATAACAGGAATTACATTTTCAGAACTAAAGCCAGGGAAAAAGAAACTGATAACTTAATATTAAGGTAAAATGTTGTTTTGTCAAATTTTCAATAGGTATAGACCTGTAATGTAGGCAAATTTCAGGACCCTCTAGAGGAGAAGGAGTGGAGGTAGGTACTTCAAATACCCTCCCGGGACATACTTTAGCCTGTAGACCTATCCGTGAAAATCCTAATCTGACCCCTTTCTAAGATGGTCAAAAGTAGCTAAAGTAGAATTTTACCGACAAACTATACAGGAAGTATAATAAAAACCATATATCTCGGAATTCTGGTAAAGAAGGAGGCCTGGCAATAAAACCTTGCCCTTTCACAGCGCACATGCCCTTTCACAGCACACGTTCTATAACTCAGTTGGGCTTCAAAGCCTCATATAGGAAACACGCAAACTAAATTTATCAAATTTACTCCCGTTTGACTACCAGTTACTCTTTAAAAAAAGGGGAAAAAAAGAATCAGCTTTGTGGTTCGTTAATATCAGAGACAAGGCAGTCCATGCTCACAAAAAGCATTTCAGAATCGTAAAAAAAATTAAAATCAAACAAATATATTTAATTTCAAATACACAGAGTGCACATAGGATACGAAAATTGGAGAAAAAAGAGTTACACAATCAAATATAGAACAAACTAATTTAATTGCTGTTGACTTTAAAGTTATATATACTGGTACAATGGGGATACTGAGCAAAATTTTTTCACATCAGTACTCAAATACTCTTCTCATCAGTTGGCCTGAATAACGTGCTTAAAATGACCTTAAAATCCCTTTTTGTGCTTAAAATAACCTTAAAATATCAAATTCCTTTTAGATATTTTATATATAAAAAGATGGGATATCTCTTTATACAAAAGGATACGCCAAATTTTCTGAACCAAACTATTGCTCTTAGATCCTCTCCCTCGTTCGACCAAATTTCTGGATACAACCCTGACTGCACACATTATAAATTGAAAGTTATACACGAACCTGAAAGCGATACATTTCACCCGAGCGGATGTTGTTGTCCACTGTCCCTCCGAAGACGAACATGGCATCACCTATGGCAGCTGCCGCGTGAAAAACTCGACCGCTGGGAACATGAGAATCAATTGATGGCACAATACCTTCCCAAGTTTGAGTGTCCAAATCGTAACTGAAAATTAGCATTATCAGGAATTAATAAACTTCAAAAGAGAAAAGGGTCCGTTCCTAGCAATTAGTCGCTTTTGGATCCGGCTATATTTTGGAGCAATTGCAATCACCGTGGACAATAGCTTTAATTGGCTTTGGAGTGTATTGTTCAAGGATGCGACCGCATTTCCGATAATAGAATAAATGAGTCTTACAGTGTCCGAGCGGATTGTTAAATGAATTATTATGTAGAGCTAAATGAACTAGGGTAGTGTACCAGCAGTGGCGGTTCTGGCCTCTCTTGCGCCCAGGGCAAAATCTTGATTAGCACAACCCCCCCCCCGTCTCCCACAAAAATTTCTATAAGATTTGCATTTATTTATAGAATTATTTTTAATTAATAATTTATTTAGTTTATTATTTAAAGTTTTTAATTATTATAAGTCATCTTAATTTAACTTTTTTGATTATTATTGTTTAACTAACAAAATTTTTTTAATCATTAGACTAAGAAAAATAATTTTGAGAATCCTTTTATAACCTAAAATTCAAATGTTACTAATCGCCTTCAAAATAAAGCTAAACTTTTTTAAGCTGTTTAGTGTTTTTTTTTTAGTTCAATTTTTGCTGGTTTTTCGCCCTTTTTTTCTCAATTTAGTCCCCACTACTATAAAAATTGGAAAACAACCTATAAATGACACCAAAACAAGAAAAAAAACAAACAAAAAACCAAGCCAGAATAAATGAAAAACTGTTTAAAAATAGAGATACTGGAGATATTCCTATAAGCCCAATTTATAATAACTTAATATTAAGAGATAAAAGTAGCATTTTTCCTCAGTTTAACCACGATCATCTGACCACACTTTTGATGAAAATCGGGTCAGTAGGCAAGCAAAGTCAATCACTAAGCAGAAAATTCCTGCCCAATCTAACTGATGAATGGTCTTTCATTTATTCTGACTTGGTTTTTTGTTTGTTTGATTCAGTGTTTCTTCTGCTCTGTTAGATTTTACTACAAAAAATTAGTTTTGAACTAATCTTTTATCTCAGATGAAAACGGTTTGGCGGAGGTCCTTGCCAAGATATATGATTTTGTCCTTTTCGCTTATTTTCTGACCACTTTCGTTTTCTCGGCTATTTTGTCAAATTACATATTTTTTTTTCTGTTTAGCATATGTCATGTATAGCCAGTGTGGCTTAGACAGTATTTAGCGATCTAGATCATTTCTATAAAAAATTTCAGATAGTCAGTTTTTCGAGATTTTTTTGGGGTGCTGCTCACAATTTTTATAGGAACCGCCAATGTCCTCATGAAGAGTGGGCCAAGGCCTCCTCTAGATGATTTTGATTGTGCCAAAAAGTCCAATAGACATTAGCTGAAAATACCGTTCAGCCTAGACCTGAGTCAATCATAATCCAAATATATCCCCAATACAAAAAGAAACACAACAAAAACTAAAGGAAAATAAAAAATTCAAGGCTGCAGGTAAGGGTGATTAATATTTCTGATAAATACACAACCAGTTTCATCCAAGAAAACAGCAGAACAAACAGTCATTGAGTCATTATCAGTCCAGATTGTTTCATATTTTATGCCTTAGGGAAAATTGAAAATAAAAAAGGACGAAAATAAACGAATCTTTTCTTCTAAAGATACTTCAATTTTAAATCTGAAAAAAAACTTTACGGAATTTCTCTTTTATTGCATGACACTATTCTATATAAATGGTATAATCCAAGCCATACAACTATATATGTATAGGACTATATATGTATAGTGTATATATATATGTATATATATGTATAGGACTATATATATATAGACGTATATATAGGACTATATATATGTCTATATATGTATAGGACTTCATTGACTTGTTCAATCTTGAAATAGGGAAGAAAGCGCAATTTTTAAAAGTACAATGAAAACGACCAAAAAAAGAAACAAAGAAAGCACAAAGAAAAAAAATATATATACAAACCGATATAAGTCATTGGGCAAGGTATTGTCAGCAGCCCCTCCAAAAATATAAAGATGCCTATCATAGGCAAGCATAGTATGGCCATATCGACGTGTCGGGGGAGGAGGTGCGCATCGAAGAATGTGATCAGATGATAACTTAATCCACCTATAATAAAGGAAAATTAAGCCCTTTTTTCCGCCGATCTAACAAAATTCGTTAGCTAAAATTTTTTTTAATAATTGCGTCTCTGTGGGCTAACGAAAATTGTTAGCTGTCATTGTGAGGGAGTTTCAAAAACAAATTTAATCGGCGCCGGGGTATTTATAAGGCAAAATTTGAAAACTGCATTAAAGCTGGATGATCATTTTCAACACTAAAAGGATTTGCAGAGATATCTAATATTTCTTAATATCTTAAGCTTATCTTAATCTTAAGATACATCTTGATCTTAAGATATATCCCAATTTTTAGATAAGAGATATCTAAAAGGATTTGTAGAGACTACTAATATCTCTTGAGGTAACATTCTTTTGTTAGCTCCCTATTAATACATCCAGACAAAAACTGAGTCAAGGCTAAGACCACAAAGATCCATTGCCTCTATACTCCCCCCCCCAAAAACAAAAAAAAAATAACTCGGTATAGCACCAAGAGCCGCTGGGCTATTTGTGCCTCCTTGGGCGTGGAATTTTGAAATGGAGCTTCCCTATATCTATTTTATCCTTTTTATCTGCCAGCTTCTATTTTATCTATTTTATCTGCCAGCTTCAGACCGGTAAGGGCAGGTAAAAAGTACCCCTTGACAGGATTGCCACCAAAACAAAAATATAAACAATAACGAAAATTTTCAAATCCAAGTAACGGCATTTATTTTAGAGCTATTACAAATTACAGAGCAATATTCTTTGCATAAAAGCTTTAAACTTTTTAAATTCCGATATTTGAATTTTACGATGGTATATACTCCTTGAGTTTTAGTAATCAATCTATTTGTATAAGTCAAAACCAATTTTTTAATTGTATGTAGCTGGGATATATCCGGTTCATATTTTTCGGCATTATTTTGTGGGGTTCGGTGAGTGACTAACTAATGAAGTCTAATTTAGAAGTTAGAAATTTCAGTTTCATTCTATCTTTCCACCGAACCAATTTTATTAAAGTCCTACTACCTCAGACAACTTTTCGTAGCCTTTTCTGCTTAAACCTTATTTTTGGCCAAATTTGAGGTTTATGTTAAATGGTGAATTTGTGACATCTATTTTTACGCTATTCCAAAAGTAGATGGTGATATCATTACGTAGAAGTTGTAATTTTTTTCAAATTTTCAATGCCTTTATTTTACGATGGTATATACTCTTTGAATTTTAGTAGTCAAGCTATCTTTATTCAATGTTAAAACCTATTTTCTAATAGTCTACACCTTATTTACTTTATCTTATATTCAAGTAATTTTGTGTCACATTTAGTTTCGATAAGTCGATGTAGCAGCTACAGACACCTAAACACAAGCCTTTTATCTTGATTAATTTAAAAAAAATTTTCCCAAAAAAGAGTTTTTTAAAGAAAAGTAAAGAGCTCCATTAAGCCAAGAATGAGCAAAAATAAAGTCAAATAACATTCCAAGCGTAAAACTACCACAAAAACACTATCAATAAATAAATGAAAATCAAAACAAACATAAATTACAATAAACAGCCGAGTCAAACTCAAAACGAGCAAAAATTAACAAGAGTAGCTGATAACCCCCATGCCTTCTCAAAACCAGAACACAATTTGCGCTTTACTGAAAAAAAAACAACAAAAAAACAAACGAACGTGGATTGTCAGTTTAATTGACATATACTGATAATTATTCCTAAAAGTTTTGATAATTTTTTATTTAAGAAAGTAATTAAAGTGAAAACATTTCAAAGGTATTTTGCTTTCAGTAAAGCACATATTGTGTTCTGGTCTTGAGAAGGCACGGGGGTAATCAGCCTTACTCATGTTAATTTTTGCTTGTTTTGAGTTTTTCTCGGCTATTTACTATAATTTCTGTTCGTTTTGAGATTTATTCATTTATTGATAGTGTTTCTGCTAGTTTTTCGATTGGAAAATTATTTGACTTAATTTTTGCTAATTCTTGGCTTAACGGAGCTCTTTACTTTTCTTTGAAAAACTTGTTTTGTGGAAAAAGTTTTTTAAATTAATTTCTGTTCATTTTTTAGGTACAGGGTACTGGGTACCATGTACAGGGTACATAGTCTTTTTCATGGAAAAAAAAATTCTATAAGAATCCATAGTATGGGTCTCTATTTGCATGTCGGAGAAAGTTTTTCAACAGTTTTTAATCCTGACACAAACAGTATTTTTTACTTTAATTTTACAGCTTCTGAAGTTGACCTGAAAAATAAAACTTAATATCATTCCAAAAGATTCCAACTATGTTTTTTTGACAACCTGGATATACTTACACTCTTTTTATTTATTTAAATTGTAAGAGCAGAAGTAGTAATAGTGGCATCCCCAAAAGTTTCAATTTAGTAAACCAATTTGTTCTCGATATATTGATGAGGTGTTTTATTGGCAACCATTAACACAATGCTTTTTGATTTATTTTAAAGCAACATTTAGTTTTAAAGCATAATGGGTCAATTACACAATTATGGGGGTTGACATGCATAATATCCCTAAATACATAGTTGCTGACCGTTCTACTACGCTGAATAAAATGGCTGTCTCAAAATTTTGACTGGGTGCGTTTTGAAAATGAATGGACTTGAGAGAAGGGTTGCTTGCCCTCCAATCTCTCACCACTCTTAAAAAGGGCACCAGAACTTTTAATTTTGTATTGAATTAGCTCCTTTAAAAGTTTCAATGATATTTCAAGCTATTATAGACTGGTACTGCCTACGATATTGCTTATATGCCCTTTTGAAAACCTGCATGCATACAGTTTTTTTTCCTTTAATTGAAACTCCTAAACGGTCCCTCAGAGTTTCATTTTAATAACTTTAGCCCCATTAGTTACATTAACTGTAGTGGCAGTATTCAGAGTATACATATAGTGTCTTCTCGCTAGTTCAAAATCCCCCACAACTTACCCTTAAAGTTCTAAGTTTTGATTGGATGCGTCTAGGGAAAACAGGTTGTCAGGGGGGGGGGCTAGTTGCCCTACATCAATTTTGACTCTTAAAAGGGAACTAGAATTGTACATCTCCAATCAAATGAACTTCCTCTAAAGTTCGAATAACCACACTTCCATAAGAAGCTTATATGCCCCCGGGCATAGCTTACAACTCTGGGGAGTTAAGTCAGCCCCAAAGGCCTTACTATGTAATCTTTGGACTGCTTTTGAACAAAGTGCTATCTCAAAATCTCAGTAATATAGCACATAGAAAAAAACCAAATTTCTTAATATAATAGCTTAATAGCTATAATACATACTTATCAGTTATTATTTTAGAACAAACTTATCTTGTTTTGTGTTATTTAAACAACAGATCTGTTTTACGTTCATTTTCCCGTTGAAGAATCTAGAGCCACTCAAATCCTTTCATCCTACAACATTAAACGACCAAGCACGTTTAAAATGTTTTAACTTTAATAAATAAAAAAAACATTAAAAGTTTAAGGAATATACATCAGTATATGTATACTAAACTGAAAATCTACAGCCATTTTTTTCAGTAAAGTGCAAATTATGTTCTGGTCTTGAGAAAGTATGGGGTTGTCGAAGACATAATTTCCAGACCTTTCAATTACGCTGAACAAAATAGCTATCTCAAAATTTTGATTAGATATGTTTTGGGAATTTATGGGCGAGGGGGGAGGGGGGGGGGGCTTGTTGCCCTCCGATCACTTTTTACTAATAAAAAGGGCACTAGCCCTTTCAATTTTCAATCGAATGAGCCTTTTTCGAAGTTTCTAAGACAACAAATGGCCATCTCAAAATTTCTATCAGATGAATTTCGGGAAAATATACGAGGCGTGGGCGGGTATCCACTCTTCGATCCCTCTCAATCTTAAAAGACACTAGAACTTCTGATTACCAATCCAATGAGCCCCCTCCAAAGTTTATACGATTACCCTTTCTATATAAACCTTATATGCCCCCAGGCAATAACTTACAACCCTTGAAGATAATTTCTTAGACCGCATTGGCCTACCATAACAGAAAGAAAAAAAACGATCAAAAATGGGGATTTTAAAGGCCAAACGAAAATACTGAAGAAATATACGAAGCGAATAGTTCGAGAGAACAACCGCCTCTCTTCTTCAGCGCGAACAAAATAATATAATCAAGGAACATTCTGAAGAAAAAACCAAAATTCTAACGCGGGAAGTCAACAAAACCAATTAAAAACATATGAAAAAAAACAGCCAAAAAATATAAAGATAAATAAGATTCAATAAAAGACCAATAATTGGTTTGATTGACTTTCCGCGTTTGTTTTTTGCTTTTTTCTTCGGCATTTTCCTTGATTATATTATTTTGTTCGCGCTGAAGAAGAGAGGCGGTTGTTCTCTCAAAATATTCGCTTTGTGTGTTTCTTCAGTATTTTCGTTTGGCCTTTGAAAACCCCATTTTTGATCGTTTTCTTTCTTTCTGTTACAAACCTGAGGCCTCTGGGGAAGAGTTACATCCTCAAAGACATAGTTTCTGGGCCTTCAATTACGTTGAACAAAATCACCAACAGAGAGAAAAATCTCAATGACAAACAAAAAAAAAAAAAAAAAAAACTACAAACGAGACTGCGCCAGTAGAGAGAAAAGACGAAAAATGTAAAACAAAGCGAATATTTTGCCTGTATCAAAACAAGGCGTCTTCAGCACGAGAGAAACGCAAGAAGAACAAGATAAAAAACCCAACTAAAACTGAAAACAAATAAAAACACAACAAAAAAAAATATTATACAATTGGCGCAAACTAATCCACGTAGGGAAAAGTAAGGAAGGCTGTAGGGAAAAGTAAGGAAGGCTCCAGTCCTCCTACCACGTAAGGTAAAATTAAAAAAAAAAACAACTGGAAATTACGTTAATTATTCTGTTGCGAAATAATCCTCTTGTTGGCTAATACTGAAGCAAATCGTTTTGGCCTAGTAGGTAAAAGTCCCCTGATGATTATTTAAAATCTTAACTCCCTTATTGACTGTCGATTCACTCTTTAGAAGATTATCATAAATTGGGTCAATATTTAAACTACATGTGTCCCTATTTATCAAAAGGTTAGAAAACATATGTTTTTTAATTTCTATGGCTTCTCTCGCCCATTGAGCATACCCCTTATCATTTGAAATAGCTAAGGCCTCATCAAATTTACAAAGTGATCTGGTTGAAACCAAATATGTTTTGCTAAGGCTGAACAAAAATTTCCGGAGGCTTGCTTAATTGTAGGATTTTTTCTATTGAATTTCTATGTTCAATAATCTTTCAACAGATTGTTGGTAAGTCCTACCAATATAGAACTTCCCATAAGAACCCGGAATCTTATAGACCCCACTTACTAAATTTGCCCGGGTTAAATCTTTTCCAGAACGATTGGAAACATGCCTCAACGATTGGAAACATGTATCGATGGTAGATTTGGTCTTTTCTCTCTACTGGCCGCAGTCTCGTTTTTTTTTTTTTTTTTTTTTTTTTCATTGAAATTTTTTCTCTCTGTTGTTTTTTTGTCATGGCTGGCCAGTTCGGCTCAAAATCTTTCATTAAACAAAATGGCTATCTCTAAATTTTGACTGGATGTGTTTGGGAAAATGGTGAGGGTGGGAGGGGGGTTAGTTGCCCTCCAATCACTTTCGAATATTAAGAGGGCACTAGCCCTTTCAATTTCCAATCAAATGAGCTCTTTTCGAAGTTCCTACGACAACAAATGACCATCTCAAAATTTCTATTACATGTATTTTGGGAAAATACGAGGTGTGGGGGAGAGGGGGGTATGCACCCTCCGATCACTTTGAATCTTAAAAAGGACACTAGAACTTCTGATTACCAATCCAATGAGCCCCCTCCAAAGTTTATACAATCACCCTTTCTATATTTTCCTTAAATGCCCCCCAGGTCATAACTTACAACCCTTGCTCTGAGGGCTGTGAGGGTTATCATCCTCAAAGACATAATTTCCTGACCTTTCAAGTACGTTGAAAAAAATGGCTATCCTAAAATTTTTATTGGATGTGTTTGGGGAAAGAGTGGCGTGGGAGGAGGGGTTAGTTGCCCTCCAATCACTTTCAACTATTAAAAAGTGCACTATCCCTTTCGATTTCCAATCGAATGAGCTCTTTTCGAAGTTTCTACGACAACAAAGGACCATCTCAAAATTTCAAACAGATGCATCTCGGAAAAATATGAGGTGTGTTTGTGGGGGGGGGGGTATCCACCCTCCGATCACTCTTAATCCTAAAAAGGGCACTAAAACTTCTGATTACCAGTGCAATGAACCCCCTCTGAAGTTTATACGATTACCCTTTCTATATATACCTTATATGCTCCCAGGGCATAACTTACGACCCTTGCCCTGAAGGCTCTGGGGGGGTGCATCCTCAAAGACATAATTTCTGAACCTTTCATTTACGTTGAATAAAATGGCTTTCTCAAAATTTTGATTGGATGTATTTGGCAAAATGGTGGGCGTGAAAGGGGGTTAGTTGTGCTCCAATCACTTTCGACTACTAAAAAGGGCACTAGCCCTTTTAATTTCCAATCGAATGAGCCTTTTTAGAAATTTCTATAACAACAAATGGTCATCTAAAAATTTCTATCAGATGCATTTCGGGAAAATACAAGGTGTATGTATCCATCCTCCCATCACTCTGAATCTTAAAAAGGGCACTAGAACTTCTGGTTAGCAGTCCAATGAGCTCCTTCCGAAATTTATACGATCACCCTTTCTATATAAACTTTATATGCCTTCAGGGCATAACTTACAACCCTTGCCCTGAGGGCTGCAGGGGGCTTGTCACCTTCAAATACATGGTTTCCGGACCTTTCAACTACGTTGAACAAAATGGCTATCTCAAAATTTTGATTGGATTTGTTTGGAGAAATGGTGAGCGTGGGAGGGAGCTTAGGTGCTCTCCAATCATTTTCGACTATTAAAAAGGGCACTAGCCCTTTCAATTTCCAATCGAATGAGCCCTTTTCGAAGTTTCTACGACCATTCCTTCGATATGAAGTGCCCTGGTCTAAAAAAAAAAAAAAAAAAAATAAATAAATAATACATTGTGCCCACATCGTTCTTAACTTAGGCAGCGCTATTGCGCTGCCTATGATTATAGGCATCATTTATAATTCTTAACTTACTTTATTTTAATCATAAACACAAACAACAGGGATTTTATTTTGTGGGATTTTTTGTTTTTGGCACTCAAACCTCAAATGAATATTTCGACCCTAAATCCAAGGGCCAACCTCGAAAAACACAAATGAATATATACAAAAATATAGCATTAAAATACGACCTTTAAAACTTTTTTTTAACAGTCCCAGAATCCTCACTTCAACGAAGTTCAACCAGGACTGACAGATAAAAATGATGTGAAACGAGGCAATTCATTCAAGTGAAATAAATATAACTAAAACGCACTTTTCAATACTATTCTTGCCTTTTTGGCGCTAACCTCAAAGGTCTTTTAGTAACATGTTCGCGATATTGACTACCGATTAATAGCATGGAAAGGCAGTGCGGTCTTCGTCGTTATTTACGTTTATTTTTAAGATAAAATGAAATTTGCCTTTTTTAATATAAATAATTTATGTTTATATTTTCTCTTTTTCTTATAGAAAATACTTGCTTTGTTTCTTCAAAATTGAACTGAAAAAGACTGTTGGTCATTTTTCGCCCCAGAATGACCACTAAAAATAAACATTGAATTTCTCGTTACAGCCAAGGGGAAGTTACAGCATGTCGGAGGACAGTCTCCAGTTTGTTCAACTTGTTCCCAAGTTCGTACCTCTCCCTGCAAAACAATTATAGCTAATTAATTGAGAGAATATAATGTAATTAATAAAGAATAATTATATTAAGATAATAAAGATCAAAAAGATAATTATATTAGTTAATTAAGATGTTTATAAGATAATTAGACAGTTACTTAGGTAATTTGTTTCGTCACAGAACGTCGGCAATCAGTTTATTTTTGAAACAAAATAAATGAATTGATTACACAGCGTTAACTTTTAACAAGATGTCTTCTATTATTGAAATATATGCAAAAATAAATTTAACTGAAATTAAGTTATAAAATAAATTATTTCACCAAATGATATTACTAATAAATTTATTGAATTAGTTTTTTTTTTATTTATCATATTAAAATTATGAATAGCATTGATTTTCACAAACCTAATTTCAGCACGCATCAATTTAAACAATACCTCATATTTAGATTTTGACAAAAAAAAAAAGTGATTTTAATAAAAGCAATTAAGATTTAACAAGAATTATCTTTATTATACTTAGTAATTGTATCAATTCTAAAAATGATAACTTAGAGATAATGCTTCCCAAATCAATTTAATTCATAATTTCTTGTGAAGAAAATATTAACTGATCCGAAATGATTCCACATATGAAGCAGTACAGTTAAGTTAGAAGACAATTAGTTAGAAGACATTAGTTAGAAGACAATTAGTTAGAGGACAATTAAGTTAGAAGACAAAGAAGCTACAAAACAATTCGCCACATTTTCAGAGTTAAAACAACTTCATAAAACTAATTTAATTCCCTGTGCAATGTAATTAAATAAATGCTATTAAAATTACTACTTGCATTAATTTTTTTTAGTTTTGCATTAACTTAACCAAAACTTTTTGACTCACAATACTTTTTCAGCTTAGCCAATATTTGGAAATAGAAGTGCTATTTTAAATTGTAGAATTAGTCTGTTCGCGAGTCACAGCTCACAAGGGTGCTACAGAACCCTTTAAAAAAGCACAGGAAATTGGTAAAAGAGGACACTTTAACATGGTTTTGATGAAGATGCAAAACTGAAAATTTTCAAAATAAGTAATTCTGATTAGAATACCAGATTTCATCAATCCAAAAAATATTAATAAAAAATTATTAAAGCAACACATTAAGCCTTTTGGCCATTATTAAAGCAACACATTAAGCCTTTTGGATACAAAACGTTTTTTTAACACATCCAAATAATTCAAATAAAAGTATAATTTTAAGGTTCAAATGTCATGTTGTGAGCAAGCCATAGCTCATTGGTGCTGGAGCGCAAACCAAATAGTTCTGGGAACAGATAACAGAGAGACTTCAGACCGTCTTTCCAACATATCCCCGAGATTGAAATGAAAGCCTGATTTTAAAATACCAAATACTGATGTGAGCAACTGGCTGAACCGACTGACTGACCGTATTTCAAACAGTAGGCTGTACGAAAAGTGTGGCTCAATTCCACTATTTGGGGCTATAACGAGAGAAAGGTTGAGATGGCTAGGACACGTTCTGCGGATGAAGGATGACGGATTGCCAAAGATTGCCCTTTTCAGCCAACCGTTTAGGGCTAAACAGAAAGTTTAGCCCTAAAACAGGGCGTCCGCGACTGGGGTGCGAGAATGTCGTAAAGAAAGATTTAAGGAAAATGGGAAATTCCTGGGGGGGGGGGTGTAAAGAGGGAATAGATTTGGATAGAGGAGGAGCGTGCGTAGCTGTGTTGTCCTCAGGTGGCTCGGTGCTGCGGTGAGTTGTTAACTGTAGCATTTTTTTACTTTCAAATATTTATATTCCATATTTTTTATTTTTTATTATATCGTTTACATGATTTTTTATATTATAAATTTTAATTTTCATAACATGTGGTACTTTTATAAGTACACTATAACAGTATTTAAAAAAAAAATAATTCACGTGATATAATGAGTCGAATTTATCTCGGATTGAACACGAAACGTCGGAGAAGAATTTGAACTTCAGATTTGTAGATTTTGCCAGGTGACACCAATCAAGCGACACTGTATTGTAAGTTACAATGGATTTGTCAAAATTAAATTTAAAGTATCTGTTGTTGAGTATTCTCAAAAAAAAAGACCCCTTACATAAGCAAGAAGCTTTTGTTTATTTTAAACAAATTTTGGCAGTTGAAAAAAAAATGATCTTTCAACTCAACAAAACCAAATCCTAAATTTGGTTTTGGTTAATTTAATGCTCAAATTAAAAATCATATTTTTGCATTTTTCACGCATCGTTTTTTTTTTATCAGGAAATTTAAAATATAGCTTCCGAAGCAAAACTGCCAAATAATTGTAAAAATTGCCAAAATTGCCAAATAATCCCGTCAAATTATAGCTTGTTTGCAATTAAAAAATTTAAGGTTTCGTATTTTGAGAAAGAAATACAATGGTACTACAAACGTATAAAAATATAGATAAATACTTCGAAAACCTATTAGCGGCCAAAAACACAGTATCAACTGTGTGCAAAAAAAAAAAATGACAAGATTTAGGAAGATTTTTCTGATAAAGTCATCCTATTATTTCTTTGTCACTTAGGAATTTACTACAAACAGAATTTCCTTTAGCCCAATTCAATCATGCAAATAATACAATCCAAATTTCTCGACGTACATTTCATTATCTTATTCTGGGTTATTCTGGATATGAGCGTTGGGGCTGCCATCCTGGTAGGCCAATTTTTCAGTTTAAGTTTTGAATGAGACACTCTCTATTTTTTACAACTAAATTAAATTAAGAAAAATACTGTTAGTTTTTTTTTTACATGACGTCAAGAGATTATAAAATAGCATACAAAAATAAACAAATATTAAACAAAATTACAGTTAGAGGTATTGTCCACATATCATTCAGACGAGCATTTCATCGTATCCAGCAAATATCCACAATTTGTTATCATACACAGCCGCTCCGTGGGCAGATCTTGGCACAGGAGTCCTACAAAATGAAAAAAAAAAAACTACAGTTTCTTTAATTTATATAAAGCAATTCAAAACATGATACTGGTCGACAAAGCTTTTTCAATAAAAAAATATAAATAATAAATCTAGTACATTCTTTATTCTGAATTCCTATATAGTCAAAATTTCCCCATCAAGAATAGTTTTTTCCGTGAACAGCTTTTGAAAATATGATTTTAGTGTCTTCTTCGAACTTTCATAATCTTTACCACATATGCAGCGATTTTAACCAAGCCGTATTTGAAGAAATTTATCTGTAATGTCATGCTGAAGATGAAACAGGTTCATGAAGACTGTGCAGGTTCATGCTTGGGCATGTTTTGATTTGTTAGTTTGGCATTGTCATGTGTCAGTATTAAGACGACTGTGACTTTGTTCACTAGTGAAATATTTCATTTCTTTGCCTGAAGTGTATTGTGTCACAAGCTCATGAGCGTTTCGCCACCGTTTTCTCGCGTTTTCGATGCACGTTTTTGTCACCGTTGTTATGTCTGAAAACGAGTCTTGGCACCAGCTAAGGGGGAGAGGGGATGAAAAAGATTGTCTTTTGATGTGAGATGTATGTTTTTTTTCCTTTTTTTTATTCATTATTCGAAGTAGAAGCATAGAAGGAGAGAACAGTATTGTGTATGTTGTGTCTCAGTTGTTCTGCTTTCACCATGACAAGAAATTGCTTAAATCTTTGCAGAAAATTTTTTGCTATATTTTGTTGCGAGTTGACATTCAAGTCTCAGAAAAGAAATTTTTACCCCGCTTGTACAGAATTGTTACTAATATTACTTTGGTTGTTAATTTAGTAATTTTGATCAGAGCTCTTCAGATCTTTCAAGCCTATAATTTCGATGAAACCGAAACACCAACTGACTTATCGCCATTTTTGTTTGATACATATTAAAGGAATCACGTGTAAAACGAATTATCAGAATTTACAATCTGGAACGATACATAGTGAAGAGTTCCCTGTATCAATATACGCAGATACAACCTTTATTGGAAATTCTAATTCTGACTTAGCCAAACACAAAATGTTTCTGATGATACTAAAAATGAGGCTACAAATGAAACCAGCAGCTGTTCATCAGAACTATATTTTTCTAATCAACACGACCTTGTTGACTTGATTTGGCGTTTAAATCTGCCAAATCTTTAAGCTTTAACTTAAGCTTAAAGTTACATTATTTAAAGTTATGTAATTTGCGTAATTTAAATTACGCAAATTATTAGGACATTTAGATTATCAGGCATTTAGATTATGCAAATGTTTGGGGTTCGTTGGGAAAATCTTGCTGAAATGAATGAATTTTCTGGGGTTTTCAGAATCCAGGATAAATATCAGGATACAAAACTACCCACTTTCTGCATTCGAATTCGGCCCTTCGGGTATGTCACTAGCAATAGGAACTCTCACTGAGAATATGAAACAGATATCTACTGGTTTTTTAACCTATGTCAAGCTCTCTTTACACCAAAACAAAGAAAAAAAAATCACTAATTGATCCGTGTTTTTCTTTGATGTTGACCATCGTGGGAAAGTGAGAATATACCATCCCTGGTAGCATAAATAAATTATTCACACCTTAATGAACGCATTATCTCATTAATCTTTCTTTATTCTTTTCAACAAACATCTTATTATTATCTCTACCATCTCTTTTACATCTTAGATGCACATCAGCATAGCGCACGCCATCTAGTGTACGCATATTTTGAAACTGGGTCACCCTTCACTTGGAAATAAAGGTAAATAGTACTCCGTTATTTGGAATAGGAAAAATGAGAATTGAAAGTGATGTAAGGTCAACGTTGTGATGTAAGTTGATGTAAGGTCAACGCTATAATGTAAGCTCATAAGAAATCTAAAGAGGTTTATCATATATTGACTGTAAGATCACTTGAATGGTAAAATTCAATTACACAGAGTTGCCTCTTAGCATATCGCGACCTGAGAGCGAAATAGCCTATTCGGTAAAAAAAAAACTATTTTTCTTTTAAGATTTCTGCCATTAGAATATATAAATTACGCAAATAACTGTAGGTTTTAGCTTAACGTTAAGCTTTAAGCTTAACTAAAGCTTTAACTTCCAGACTCAATTGCTCGAAACTAACTTCCAGACTCAACTGCTGGAAACTACTTTAAAAAGATGTAAGAATACGTAGTTATCGTAGCTACCATAGTATTTTCAACGACTTTGTCCCTGATGAAAATCGTATTGTCTTTTACTACAATATTTACTGAATTATGGCCAGATAAGTGGCAATGGTGCCATATAAGTGTCACTGGCCAGATAAGTGGCAATTGTTCATAGGCTCCTCTAACATTAGTTTGAATGCTGTGCTGCTACAATTTGCATTCAAACTTCCATCAATACCTGTAGCGTATGTCGCTGATTTGAAAGATACATATTGAAACACGGAAGTAGTTTCAGACAATACAAAATAGGAAAAATGAATGGAATATCTACGGTGATCTAAGTCTTTATTGCTTGATTTGCAACTTGGGTTTACGAATATTTAATTTTTTTTTGCGAATGGGACAGCAAATATAAGAAATCATTATAAACAGCATTATAAAATCATGGACTAAACGTGAACACCGTATCTCTGGCCAGAAAGAAAAATGTCACATTAGAGAATCTGAAGTGAATCCTGAAATTATGTTCTACCTCCATTGCACAATTAAATTAAAAGTAATGAAAAATTTCATCCAACTACGGAAAAAATTTCTGATGGATTCTTGTCCTTGAAATCAAGTTTGCCTGATACGTTGAATATTGGTGATCTGGCAGTAGAACCTCCCGGGTCAACTATCTTTTCCTTCCAGTAGAAAATTTTAATAGACCCAAACTTTTCCCCAAGTATGAAAACAACAAGAACCATCTGTTATTACTTGACAAAATCATAATAAGTATCAATGCAAAACTATAAGTTACTTCTAATTAAACGTGAAAACATAATGGAAAAAGAAACGAGGGTAATTGCAGCCAGTAAACATTTTGGTCGACAAATCTGCTCAACCATCCTCAGCGCGGAATGGAGTTTTATTTTTTACTCTCAATTCCGCAATGAGGACGGTTGCGCGGACGCATCGACCAAGGTATTTCTAAAATGTTCTTTTTTTTTCCCTAACCGTGATTATCCTTGTGTTTTTCTTCATTAAGTTTTCTCGCTTTATCATGCTTAGCCAGCTTGACCTCACAACTTGTTTCTTACATTAAATTCTTTTTTTTAACATAATTTTATTGCGCAAAATTTAAACAAATTGAAAGCCATAGAACCAATACGTTAGTTAGGCTCCAGTGATGTTTCTATTATATTATAAAAACAAAACAGTCTACCTCGTCAACAAGCTGACAACACATCTCAACTACTATTTCATTTATGGCTCTACTGAAACAACGAATCAAACGATTTGACAAATCTTTTACAAAAACCTGTCAAATTTCTCCAAAAAAAAGACTTCGGTCACAAACAAGTCACTGCAGCACCAAGCCAGCTGAGGACAACATATCTGCGCCCGCGCCCTCAACCTCCCCAGTTTTTCAGTAATCGACTCTTACCCTCTACAAGAAGTTCCTATTGGCTTCTTTCTACCTCAGAAAGAGGCATTTACTTGAGGCCGTATCCAGAATTTTTTTTGCAGTGGGCGGGGGGGGGGGGGGGTTAAAAAAAACTTTAAAAATGCATCAAAAATCTGTTTATATTAATTTTGTTACGTTTTACTACTACTACGACTACTAACAACTCACCGCAGCACCAAGCTGGCTAAAACGAACACAGCTACGCCAGCTCCTCCTCCATCCCAATCTATTCAAAGCCTCCCTTTTTTACACCCTCCCACGACGTTCCCATTTCCTTTAAATCTTTCTTTATGACGTCCTCCCACCCCAGACGAGGACGACCTGTTTTCCGTTTACCCCTAGACGTTTTAACCTATGCTAAATAACAAAACCTTACAGAGTAACTTGTTTACCAGATTCTCTATAAAGATATACCTAAAGGTTTTATGTTGCTGCCAACCTAGAAACGAAACTTCAATATATTGAGGTGAGTAATTTGATTAAAATTCAGGTTAAAGAAACTTAAGAGAATGTTGACAAGTAGCAACTTAAATATTCGGAGGATATTTAAAACATGACTTAGATACGGTATATGTTTTGACAACATATTGTTGAGGTACGATTTATTTTTCCTGCAGTTAACATTTAGTACAAAAATTATATTTTTGTTAAATTAAAAATATACATGGATAAGCAGGACAATAAATTTGAAGGGATTCAATAAGAATATTACATCATGTATGGGAACAAAATATTATTATTTACGGATAATCATCTAATGTTAATTAATAAAATCATTCCTTGGCAGCCACAGATGTAATTGGGATTGCAATACCTTTTGTAATTTTGGATTGCAATACAAAGGTCAAAATGGCCTTTTTAGATGGAGATGTCCTTCCAAAGCTGAAGCACACACTAGAATACGAAGTATTTTGCATTTTTCGAGGGTACAACAGGGATATCACGACATAAAAAAACAGCAGTTCAGACAAAAAAAATACTACAGATAAACTATCAATAACAATAGATGCAAACTTACTTGCCAACAAATTTCCATTCTATCCATTGTCCAGTCTGGAATTTATATTCAAATAAGTCGTTCCTATTAGTCAAGTTGGAGTTGGAATGAATATCACCTGTGTATCCACCAAAAACATACATTGAGTTTGCATGTACCTTAAAAACAAATAAAATATAATACTTGTATATTTACAAAAAATAAAGGACAAAAGAGATAAAGAAAACTAGCGAAATGAATAGATATTACAGACAAGCCATGCATTAACAGTTTCTTGAGGAAACAAGGTTCCTGGCATACATACCTAGCCTAAATTCCACACTTTCATCTTGATAGCAAGCTTCAATACATATAGAGCCCAATGGGTCTAATCTTGTGCCCTTCTGAGGGAGAACAGAATTAAATTATTTATCGGCAATTTTTATCATTTTTTTTCTGCACAACTGCCTTTTTGGTGGCCCTTGTCATTTATCGGCAATTTAGCCCTTTTGGTGGAACCTTAAAAGAAGAAAGCACTAGAAAAGTATTTTTTAATAATTGTGAGGACTGTGTGGACTAATTATCGGGAATTTTTAGCCTTTTTTCTACAATTGCCTTTTTGGTGGCCCTTTGCTAGCTATCGGAAATTTTTATCCTTTTTGGTGGACCCTTAAAGAACAAAACACTAGACAAGTATTTTGAATAATTGTGAGGACTGCGTGGACTAATTATCAGCAATTTTTTAGCCTTTTTTCTATACAATTGCCTTTTTGGTGGACCCTTAAAGAACAAAGCAATAGAAAAGTATTTTGAATAATTGTGAGGACTGCGTGGACTAATTATCCGTAATTTTTAGCCTTTTTTTCTACACAATTGCCTTTTTAGTGGACTCTTAAAGAACAAAGCACTAGAAAAAGCGTTGGGAATCTTTTGCGGACTGTAGAGAAATGAATATCTTTTTCTTCAGCAACAAGTTGGCCTTTGAATTCAGGTCTCAGCACAATTTGTGATGTTCCCCCACTTGATCAGATGGGTTAATTTAATCTGCAGGCTTTGATTTGAAAACTTGTCATTTTGTAACTTATATTCATTTTTTTTTTTTTTGTAAAGGTCTCTCCAAAATAAATCAAGAAATATGAGGAGCCTTTTTTTAATCTAGTTTAAGGGTGGACCCGCAAAACTTGGTGAAGGATCAGGCCTCAAAGGTCCATTGCTTTCACACAGCAAAATTCACAATACCGTACTTTGCGAAAATCAGTATTTTCCGCAATTCACAACGGTTGCGAAACCCGGACCTTCAAGACAGGTAGCATTGTTACTAGTTCCAAGAGAGAGATTCAATTATAAAAAGAGTAAAGCTACAAAAACATGAATTTAACTTTCAGAAGAGTTAAATCAAAATTATAAACATTAGAGTTCGACTTAAAATCAGAAAAAAGTAATCAAATATATCCAAAGATGTAGAGCTTACCACAGCAGAATGATGATACCTAGGTGCAGGAGCAGTACCTGTCGCAAACGCTCTCCCCCATGACTTTTCCTTGACATCAAATCTGAGTAGATCATTTAGCATGGTTTTTTTTTCCATTATCCCCTCCGAATACATAGATAGCATCTTTGTAAGAAACAACAGTGTGTTTACTTCGCCTGGAAAAAAAAAATTATTACAAAACAAATTGGCCCAATTTTTTCAACACACAATTTTTTTTCCTTTTCTTTTTAACCCTGGCTTTCCTGGGCCCAAGGAATTAAGAATAGAAGTTTCAAGCCAATTGGAGAGAAGTAAAATTTTTGCACCATGTTTGAGCCCCATCCTTTGGGGCTTGTGCCCCTTTCAATAATTAGATTTATAAAGTGGGGCGGTTTTTGACGCAGGGACTTATAGATATAAGTTTCGAACAAATGAAAGATAAAAGCCGTAACTATCATTTGTTTTACACATTAAAGTCCTTTTGGCCAAAATACTTACAAATACAAGTTTCAAACCAGTCGAGGAAAAAGGTTATTTGACCTTATTCTTGGCCATCTAGTGCCCTTTCCAGAAACAGGGCAAATATTACAACGCCTGCCACTGGGCCCCGGTGGTTTTATCAACACCAGATTTTTTATCTGACCTTTGAACTATTTTTACCAAAATGGCCATCTTGAAATTTTATCAAATGTATTAAGGGGGAAAGGAGCATGAGGGATGGCTAGTTGCCCTCCGATCTCTTTTGACTCTTAAAAACTGAACTACAACTTCAATTTCCAATCAAATGAACCCTCTCTGAAGTTTATACGAGAATCCCTTCCATAAGAACCTTATATGCCCCCAGGGTATTACTTACAACGCTTGACCCTGGGGAGTTGTGTCAACACCGAAGTTTTTATATCTGACCTTTGAACTATTTTTAACAAAATGGCTATCTAAATTTTTTAGCTGATGCATTTGGGAAAAAAGGGCGTGGTAGGGGGAGGGGGCTAGTTGCTCTCAAGGACATAACTTATAAAGCCTGCCTCCGGGCCCTGAGGGATTGTGTCGACCCCGGAGTTTTCATGATATGATCTTTGAACTATTAAAAAAAAACAATCTCAAGGTTCTTATCGGATGGGTTGAAGTATAATAGGGCGTGGAGGGGGAGGGCCAGTTGCCCTCCAATCTCTTTTGACTCTTAAAAAGTGAACTAGAACTTTCAATTTTCAATCAAATGGGCTCTCTCCGAAGTTTATACGAGCATCCCTTCCATAAGAAGCATATATGCCCCCAGAGCATAACTTACAACGCCTGCCCCAGGCCCTTGGGGGTTGCGTCGACTCAGGAGTTTTTCTTATCTGACCTTTGAACTAATTTTAACAAATTGGCTATCTCAAAATTTTTACCCAATGGGTTTGGGGAAAAGAGGGCGGGGGGGGGGGGGGCTAGTTGACCTCGGATCTCTTTTGAATCTTAAGAAGTGAACTAGAACTTTCAATTTCCAGTCAAATGAGCCCTCTGACGTTTATAAAACCATCCCTTTCATAAGAAACATATAACTTAAAACGCCTGCCCCCTCCCCGGCCCTAGGGGGTTGTGTCGACACAGGAGTTTTTGTTATCTAGCTTTTGAACTATTTTTTTTTAATGGCTATCTCAAAATTTGCATTGGATGGGTTTGGGGGAAAAGGGCGTGGGGGGCTAGTTCCCCCTCCGATCTCTTTTGACTCTTAAAGAGTGAACAAGAACTTTCTATTTCCAATCAAATAAGCCCTCTATGAAGTTGATATGACCATCCCTTCCATAAGAACCATATATGCTCCCAGGGCATGAATTAGAACCATGAATTGGGGGTTGTTTTAACACCTTAGTTTTTCCTATCTGACCTTTGAACTGTTATTAACAAAATTGCTATGTCAAAATTTTTATCGGATGGGTTTTGGGAAAAAGGTGTGGGGAGGGGGGCTATTTGCCCTCCAATCTCTTTTGACTCTGAGAAACTGAACTTAAACTTTTATTTTCCAATCAAATGAGGTCTCTCTAAAGTTTATACGAGCATCCCTTCCCTAAAACCCATATATGCCTCCAGGGCATAACCTTACAACGCCTTCCCCCGAGCCCTAGGGGGTTGTGGCGAGCCCGGAGCTTTCGTTATATGATCTTTGAACTATTTTTGAAAAAATGACTATCTCAAAGTCCTTATCAGATGGGTTTGAGGCATAAAAAAAGGGCGTGGAGGCGGGACTAGTTGCCCTCTCATCTCATTTTACTCTTAAAAAGTGTTAATTTCCATTCAAATGAGTCCTCTCTGAAGTTTATTCGAACATCCCTCCCAT
The DNA here is from genome assembly GCA_027921565.1 of Artemia sinica. NCBI lineage: Eukaryota > Metazoa > Arthropoda > Branchiopoda > Anostraca > Artemiidae > Artemia > Artemia sinica. Next base: position 6,572,686 of record CM051268.1, on the reverse strand, counting down.
AAGAACCATATCTGCCCCTAGGGCATAACTTACAACTCCTGCCCTCCTGCCCTGGGGGGTTGTATCAACACCGGAGTTTTCTTATCTGACCTTTGAACTATTTTTAACAAAATAGCTCTCAAAATTTTTATCAGATGGGTTGGGCGAAAAAAGAGCATGGGGGGTCTAGTTGCCATCAGTTGACTCTTAAAAAGTGAACTAGAACTTTCAGTTTCCAATCAAATAAGCCCTCTCTGAAGTTATACAAGCATCCCTTCCATATGAACCATATATGCCCCCAGGGCAAAACTTACAACGCCTTCCCCCAGGCCCTGGGGGGTTGTGTCGACACTGGATTTTTTATCTGACCTTTAAATACAAAATGGTCATTTCAAATATTTTTCGTATGCATTTGGGGAAAAAGGAGTGTGTAGGAGGGCTAGTTGCCCTCCGATCTCTTTTGACTGTTAAAAACTGAGCTATAACTTTCAATTTCCAATCAATTCCACCGTTTCCATAACAACCATAACAACCCGAGCATCCTTTCCATAACAACCATATCTGCCCCAAGAGCATAATTTATAAAGCCTGCCCCCGGGCCCTGAGGGATTGTGTCAACCCCGGAGTTTTCGTTATATGATCTTTGAACTATTTTTAAAAAATAGCTATCTCCAACTTTTTATCAGATGAGTTAGAGGAAAATAGGGCGTGGAGGAGGGGTGGGGCTAGTTGTCCTCTATCTCTTTTGACTCTTAAAAAGTGAACTAGAACTTTCAATTTCCAGTTAAATGAACCCTCTCCGAAGTTTAGACGAGCATCCCTTCCATAAGAAACATATATACCCCCAGAGCTTAACGTTCATTGCCTACCCCTGGGACCTGGGGGTTGTGTCGGCCCCGGAGTTTTTGTTATTATCTTTGAACTCTTTTTAACAAAATGGCTACCTCAAAATTTTATTGGATGTATTTGGGAAAAAAAGGGCGTGGGGGGGGGAGGGTGCTATTTGACCTATGATCACTTTTGACTCTGAGAAAGGGGACCAGAACTCTCGATTTCCAATCGAATGAGCCCCCTTTTGAAGTTTATACGACGAACCCTTCCATATGAAGTGTCTCTGGAAAAAAAAATAATAATAAAACACTGAAGCCGTATGGCCTTTACTATAGGCAACAGTATAGTATTGCTTCTAATACAATAAGCAACAGAATTACCTATGTTAAACCTACTCCTAATTCTAGAGCAGTTTGCATAGCATCATAAGATAGTAGTGAAATTCTTGAGCATCATTTACACTTAGAGGGCCGAGTAATACTGGAAACATGCGCCAGCGTTCAAATTTTAACTATTTTAAATTCTTGGAATAGCAAGACTCTTGATGCTGTGACAGGAGGTTATACTCTAAACGACTATACATCAGTCTTTGTAAAAATCCAGACAGTCAAGACTGAAAGGATGCCACATACCTGAAACTATCCAATTTGAGGAATGAAAAAGTGAAACTTAATGAAGTAGAGTTAAGGGCTACAAGGTAGCTTGGCGCTGCTCGGCATGCACTACCTTAGTTTAGCTTTATATTTGTACTTAACAAACCAGAAAGTGTAGAACGAAAATTATATGGGCAGTTTCAGTGAATTTTCTACTTTTTTGTAATACCACGATCATGTTGATCGAAGCATCCGCGGCAAAGTTACGCCTGCACAAGCTTATATCTTATAAGTCACATGTTTTGGCGCTAGCTATCCAAACAACATTACGTTCACTCGGTATTCTCAGACCTGAAGTAGATGGCGTATACGTCAAGAACCAAACAAAACTGCAGAGATACCACAGCTAAAGGCACCAAGGCAAAAAGGAGAAAACTACTCGTGTCTAATCCCATTCCTGTGGTTGCATCTAACAGGGAGTGTCCCATAAGTAAGCCAAAACCATACAATCAACAATGTCTTGTACCTATTCGACTGATCGAGCATCCCCCAAAGCTGCAGTCGACTACCACTACAACTGATTACTCAGCAACGCCCAGTCAGTCTCGAACAGTATGGATGAACTGGAAACAGTCTTGCATCAGAACAATATCTCAGTGGCCACTATTAAAGAAAGCTGGAATGTGATTGAATAAACTTGTGCTATCCCTGGTTTTTTACCACTGGATTATTACACGCCAAGACAGAGACCTCAATTGTAATGGTGGTGGCACAGCAATATTTTGCAGAAACAACACTCCCCATAGGTGCCTGCACCCACTGGAAGACCCCGCCCATGATTTTTTGTGGGTTTATACAAGGCCTAAAGGACTACCCTGGCGCTTTTCCTGCCTTAATTTGGCAGCCCTCTACTATCCAGAAAACGCAAGAAACCACAAAGAACTGTTATTGCATTTGCAAATGGGATTCTACTTTTGCTGCACCAAGTTCAGCTGCCCTGCCATTGTTGTATGTGGAAATTTCAATCAGACAAATAAACAGCATTTGGCTTCTAGCCTTGGTCTGAAACAAGTTGTCAAAACCTCTACTCATGTTGCTGGCGATACAATAGACTTGATCTTGAAAAATACTGAAAGCTTCTATCACAGTACCCACTTCCTGGGGTCATTGGCAAAATCAGACCATTATACCATTGTCAGGCCAGCAATAACTCCTGTATCAGCTCCTAAAAGCGCCCATGTTGTAGTAAGACCTATCACTGAAACGAACATCAGGTCGTTCAGACGATGGATAAATCATTATAATTTCTTGGCAGTAATTAATGAGCAAGCCCTGGACAGAAAAACCGAACTTCGAAACTCGATCTCGTATGAAAAGTACAAAGAGCACTTCCCAACAGGGACTGTTTATAATTTCTCCTCTGATCGCCCATGGATCACAACTGAAATCAAGGCTCTTACAAAACAGCAGACTCAAATTCATGATAAAAAATTGCGCAACAAAGTCGTTGCCCTCTGCCGCAAAGCCAAGAAATCTTTTGCTGCAAAGCACATTGATCCATGTTTGTCTACCGATGGCAAAAAATGGCACGATTCAGTAAAGAAGCTGGCCGGCAAAACCAGAGACCTCACTTACGGATTCTGAAACACGACAACTTTTATTTGACAGTATCAGAGGTGAGTACTTTTTCACTGGTATATGCACGACATTCCCGAGGTTAGCGAGTAAAGAACTTGCAACTGTTCTAGAAACGTCTAGACAGTGTAGCGAGCAACCAGCAACAGAGTTTTATCAGGTTTCTCATCAACTACTCAAATAAAAACCAAAGAGCTTGTCGTTTCCTAGTGAAATCCTTATGAGACTTCTTTGCGAATATGCTTGTTTCATAGCAACTCCTCTAGCGAGCATAACGAACCTATGTCTGACACTACAAATTTCCAAACACTTGGAAAAATTCACACATTGAAGAGATACCTATGAAATCATCTCCTAATTCTTGCGATGATTTCAGACCAATTTTGCTAACCCCATGTATGGCAGAAGTTACAAAGCCATTCATTTCAAGGCTGCTGTCAAATGACATAAAGCTCCAATTAGACTCTTATCAATACTGATGCCTTCGTGGCTCCAACACCTCAGCATATCTTGTCAGGTTATACCATGACATTCTATCCTGGCTAGAGAAGGGCAAATCCTTTGTATATATTGCCATTACCAAGTATAAAAAAAGCATTTGATTTGATCAGTCACCTTGTTGCTCTTCAAAACGTAAGTGAAATGGGTGCCAAAACCAGCCTGTTGCATATAGTTGCGGACTTCCTGTCTGGCCGTAAACACTGTATCTTTGCTTTGAACAAAAATGACACAAACTCTTCATTTGTTTCTAATTATCTTTGGTGCCCCTCAAGGTACCAAACTTGCTTGTATCGTTTTCCTGTCTGTCATAAACTACATCCTTCAAGGATAGATGCAAATTTGTGGACGATTTATCCTTCTTATTGAAAAATGTACTAGAAGGAGACTTTGCTGTGCCAAAATTTGACCATAACATTACGAGTATGTTTCACACTGATTGTGAACTTGTGAGTCTCAATCTCAATTAAATGAAGCGCAAGGTAATGAGGTACAATCCCCTAAAAACTGATTTCAAAGAGCCAGTACCTCTCTTCCGTCCTGTGAAAAGTGAAAAGATTGTAGGTGTTACTTTCTCAAGAAATTGCAGATTTAAGAGCCATGTGACTGAGCTAGTCCACAAAGGCTCTGCTGCTCTGCAATCACTTGTTACATAGAAAAGGTTTGGTGCCAAGGAAAATCATTGATACTGGTGTATATAACTTACGTTCTGCCTATTCTAGAATGCGCGTGTCCTGTTTGGGGACCAAGCGTTTTAAGCTTCGGGCTAAGCCAAGATATTAAGGCCATACAAATACGTGCTTTTGAAATTATACTGGGAGAAAGTTATACTTCCTACGGAAAGTCGTTTGAATTACATGGAATTGAGTCACTCCACAACCACTGCCAAAATCTTATAATCAAATTTGGACAATACATCCTAAGAAGCTCATAACACATGTGTATCCTCTCTGCAAATGCACCCCTGAACACACTCACCAGAAGATAGAATAAGTTGGAACTAGTTTACTGCCACGCAACGCGGTATGTCATTGGACTGAAGCTTGACTTCTAGAAATTAATATTGCCAGCTGCCATGTCATTTACTTTGTTTAAAAAAAAAATCCTTGTCACTCTCATTTTCTTTCTGGCCATCCAATCTCTCATGTAAATGATGAGCAAGATCTTTTTGTTACTATTAACAATGAATAGAAACTCAGTACCCATGCTGAGAAGTCTGCTGATATTGTTAGTTCAACCCTGAAGCTGATAAGCACACTCTCTACACTTGTTCCCCCATAGTTATTAGTTTCTGTATAAAGGACTAGTAAGACCCAAGCTCAAAGTTGGAATGTCTAGTTTCTGTATATTTAAAAACATAGTACTAAATTTCTGGAAGTGTGCAGAGACATGCCACTGAACTGGTACCTGGTATGCAGGAACTTCTTCACCCTGCAAGTCTAGCAGCTGGAATTCCCAGCGCTTGTGTATAGGAGAAGAAGAAATGATGCCGTTCTAACCTACAAACAAATAAAGGCCATCACTCTATCAGCATTATTTCCTGTTGTTGGTTCTGATTCAAGAACCGATAGTCATTGGCTAAAACTTATGGAGCATCTACCATAACCAGGTCCAACACACACTTATTTTCCTCAGGGATTGTCACTAATTAGTATAAACTCTCTAAAGAGAGAGCTAATGCTAACCCTGTCAACATTTTCAAACAAAGGCTGGATGCTGAGTGGTCCCCTAAAGTAGAAACTTGACTGGGAAGTCATAGTCATCCAACTGCACATGGTCACTAGCCAACACTGTGAAACCTTATCTATCACCAACTATATCACCAAACAGCACTGTAAATAACTTGTCAATCATCAACTATGGAGCTTCCGAAGGAAATATCCTTAGATTGCTCAACGCTGCAATTTAAGATAATTAACAGTGGATCTATAAAGCAAACTTGAAAAAATATCTTTATGCTTTTCACCATGACCTAGAGGTATATCCAGGCATTAGCATGTTGGACCAGTTGAACTGAAAACAACTTCAAAAATGAAACAAGCAGAAACAATATGTATGTAATGAAGTAAGAAGGCAATGGAAGACCACGGAATCAAATGGGGAGAAAAAAGTCTCCTGGACTTAGATTATGCTGATGATTTAAGCATCCTAGATGAATGTTTTAGCAAAATGAATGAAGTGTTAGAGGTTTTGCGAGTTCAGGGTGCTAGAATAGGTTTGAAAATTCATGTTAAAAAGACTAAGTCACTAAGTCACCAGTTGAACTGAAAACAACTTCAAAAATGAAACAAGCAGAAACAATATGTATGTAATGAAGTAAGAAGGCAATGGAAGACCACGGAATCAAATGGGGAGAAGAAAGTCTCCTGGACTTAGATTATGCTGATGATTTAAGCATCCTAGATGAATGTTTTAGCAAAATGAATGAAGTGTTAGAGGTTTTGCGAGTTCAGGGTGCTAGAATAGGTTTGAAAATTAATGTTAAAAAGACTAAGTCACTAAGGCTAGGAGTAAGTGAAGATGAAAAGGTGAAGATGGGTAATGAAAAGATTGATCAGGTGGACAGCTTCAATTACCTTGGTAGTATTATTAGTAAAGATGGTTGGAGCAGTGAAGATGTCAAAAGTAGAATAGCCAAGGCTCAGGGTGTTTTTTTCACAGTTAAAAAAAGTTTGGAAAATATAGGATGATAAGTCTGCAAACCAAGATTAGAATATTAGAAGCTACAGTGATGACAGTGGTCAAATATGGCTCTGAAGCATGGGGCGCTCCGAAAAGCGGATGAAGATTTGCTAGATGTTTTCCAGAGAAATTACTTAAGGATTGTTCTGGGTACACGGCTGACTGACCGTATTTCAAACAATAGGCTATACAAAAAATGTAGTTCAATACCACTTTCTAGGGCTATAATGAAAGAAAGGTTGAGGTGGCTAGGGCAGGTTGTGCAGATGAAGGATGACAGATTGCCGAAGATTGTTCTTTTCGGCCAACCGTCTAGGGCTAAACGGAAAGCAGGTCGTCCTCGTCTAGGGTGGGAGGACGTCATAAAGAAAGATTTTAAGGAAATGGGAACTTCATGGGCGGTCATAAAAAGGGAGGCTTTGAATAGATTGGGATGGAGGAGGAGCATGCGTAACTGTGTTGGCCTCAGGCGGCTTGGTGCTGCGGTGAGTTGTTAGTAGTAGTAGTAGTAATTTTATTACAGTATTCATTCTAGAACAGAAACCTTGGACCAAAATTACCAGTTAGGACAGAACTATAACGAAGAATTTTGATATCCTCAGAGCAAGATAAGGTGTAGAACTTGGCTATACTAACATTGTCCCTAGCCCCATGTTCAACAGAACTTATGTAATCAATTGTAGCAACTTATTGAATAAGAATAATTATTATACCCTTGTCAATGCGGTTTGAGCATCAAAAAGAATGTCTCACAAAAAAGCATAGAACCTTTGAAACTAACCAAAAATGTTGTTAAATTATAATAACATAATATATCAAGAATTGCCTATCTGTAAAAGAACAAATTACAGTTTATTGAGCTTTGAAGCAAAATAACCCAAAAATTAATGGGATTAAGTCTGAATAGGTGTTTTTCAATTCAATTTGATAACTGATTTTGCTTATTGAGTGCTAAAAAAAGAAAAGAAAAAAGAAGCAATTGCTATAAGCTTATTCAATGCAGGACAAACTCAAACAGGCCCCCAAATTGCTATATGGCGGGATGCAGCTACCCCCTCCCCCTTGGACACACTCAGCCAACTGCTCACATTCTGTCGGACTCACTTAATAATGGGCACAATAAGAAAAAAACACAAGGAAAAAGATGCTCTTAAGAGCACTTTTTTTTATTCAATCTATAGCATATTATAGTTTTTTAAATTAATCATTTCCTTTTTATTTATCATTCATGGTCAGTGTGGCGCCAAACTTATTTGGGTCTTTTACCTGATTCACTTGTAATTAAACAAACAAAATGAAATGGCTTAACTCTTAATGTTTAAAGATTTTATACTCTCTCCCATGTAATATTTATTTATTTTTTAGGTTCACCTTTCCTAAAATAAGTGTTACAGATACAGAAGTACTAGAAATATTATATTACATGTTATTTATATATTTCTTAAAAATTTCCAGAACTTCACATCAGAACATACTTTTTATCAAACTAATTAATTGTGCTCTAATAGAAACTTTCATCACTTTTTTTTTTAAACATATAGGTTTTTCATTTTATTGCAGATAGGTTTTTCATTTTATTGCAGATAGGTTTTTCATTTTATGCAGATAGGTTTTTCATTTTATTACACAACTTTTAAACTCTTCTTTCATAGGAAATGGGGCAGTGATAGTGGTTTCACTCACAAGCTCTTGAGATAAGAGTAATTTTTTGTCACAACCTAGCATTACCAACCTGATTATTAGGTTTTTAATAAGGATTAATTCGCCTTGTGAAAGCAAAAATGTTGTGTGGAAACCTCTTGTAAAGATTGAGACACAAACTGGACCAGCATCAGGTTTTGCAAACTTTAAATGGTGCAGTTCGTTTTGTTGTATTGTTCCTCCCAGCTGTGCACATTTTTGGTCATCATTTGTGGGTGATCGAATTTTTTAAACCACCGTAGATACGTAAGAACGTTGCAACATCTAGTACCCTGAGGTCATAAGAATGTCAAAGACTCCTCCTTGAACCTCCCAAATTGAAAGCTTTTATCATGACCTGGCCTTTTAATGTAACTTGGGCACTGGAGCAAGGGCGCCATTGTCACTCAAGCGCAACGTTAGGTGGGGATGTCGATATCGCTTTCGTCACACCAATTCGTTTTAGTATGAATCTGCCTGGTACTTGTAAATGAATGTTTTCAAAGTAATACCGTTTCATCAATGAGAAAAAAAACGGGTTGGACGCATATGTCCCTTCCCCTTTGGATGATAAAACTATACAAGTGCTGTATCAAGTATAACTCACGAAAATCTTGTTAATTTTTGTCAACTTTTCAACTTTTTGGCATCCCAGCTTTCAATAAAAAAAAAAACAAAACAAGGTACTATCAATTAAATATAATAACTCCCTATCCCCCCCCCCTCTGGATACCATCTTGATAGAATACCGTCTCTGCTTTAAATAAAAAAAATAATTAACTTATTGGCATCCCTGCTTTCAAAAAAAAAAAAATCGAGGTATTATCATTTAAATATGATATCTGACTATCCCCCCCCCCCCTCTGGATACCACCTTGATAGGATGCCGCATCTGCTTTAAATAAAAAAAATAACTTTTTGGCATCCCTGCTTTCAATAAAAAAATTTCAAGATATTATCATTTAAATGTAATACCTCCCTTTGGATACCACCTTGATAGGATACCGTCTCAGCTTTACATTAGAAAAATAATTTACTTAATAAATAACTAGGTCACCATATGGTTCAAACAAACACGCAAAATAACGTTAAACAGCTTAGTGTTCCTTGAAAAAAAATTGAGGGTATGAGTAAAGGGGTATAAAGACAACAACAAAAATGTCGAAATTATTCAGATACACCTCAAATTATTGGAAAAACTGAGTCATAGATTCGCCGTGGCATTCAATAAGACCCAAAGAATCTAACTAAAAGGGAGCACACATAAAAGCCAAATTAGGCCAGTAAACTATGAGAAATCGCGAAATACCCAAGACAATGAACAAGTCCCAATGGGGCCTTGGGTCTATCAAAATACTTCAATGGTTTCCCAGGGAATTTGATATCATTTTCTTCTGTCTCCACTTTAAAAAAAAAAAAATAATTATCTTTTTGGCATCCCTGCTTCCAATAAAAAAAATGAGGTATTCATTTAAAAATGATAGCCTCGTATCCCACCTATAGGCAATAATTTACAATTTATTTATGAATCATATTTTTGGGTAACTTCCGTTTCAATCTTTAATTACCCAACCTTGTACATAGCTTAGTCTATAGCTAAATTTTGTCTCAATAGAAGGTTGTTTTTTTGTTTTTGTTTTTTTTGGGGGGGGGGGGGGGTTTGCATAATATTCCAAATGTTACATTTGTGCATATTTTTGGTCATCATTTGTGGGGTGATCGATTTTTTTAAACCGCCGTAGATACGTAATAATGATGCAACATCTAGTACCCTGAGGTCATAAGACTGTCAAAGACCCCTCCTTGAACCTCCCAAATTGAAAGCTTTTATTATGACCTGGTCTTTTAATGTAACTTGGGCACTAGACCAAGGGCACCATTGTCACTCGAGCGCAACGTTAGGTGGGGATGTTGATATCACTTTCGTCACAACCAATTCGTTTTAGTGTGTATCTGCCTCGTACTTATGAATGAATGTTTTCAAAGTAATACCGTTTCATCAATAAGAAAAAAAAACGGGTTGGACACATATGTCCCTTCCCCTTTGGACAACAAAACTATACAAGTGCTGTAACAAGTATAACTCACGAAAAATCTTGTTAATTTTTGTCAACTTTTCCACTTTTAGGCATCCCTGCTTTCAATAAAAAAAAAAGAACAAGGTACTATCACTTAAATATAATAACTCCCTATGTCCCCCCCCCCCTCTGGATACCATCTTGATAGGATACTGCCTCTGCTTTAAATAAAAAAAATAATTAACTTATTGGCACCCTTGCTTTCAAAAAAAAAATCGATGTATTATCATTTAAATATGATATCTGACTACCCCCCCCCCCCCTCTGGATACCACTTGATAGGATGCCGTCTCTGCTTTAAATAAAAAAAAAAAAATAACTTTTTGGCATCCCTGCTTTCAATAAAAAATTTCAAGATATTATCATTTAAATGTAATACCTCCCTTTGGATACCACCTTGATAGGATACCATCTCAGCTTTACATTAGAAAAATAATTTACTTAATAATTAGCTAGGTCACTATATGGTTCAAACAAACATGCAAAATAACGTCAAACAGCTTAGTGTTGCTTGGAAAAAAATTGAGGGTATGAATAAAGGGGTACAAAGACAACAACAAAAATGTCGAAATTATTCAGATATACCTCAAATTATTGGAAAACTGAGTCATAGATTCACCATGGCATTCAATAAGATCCAAAGAATCTAATTAAAAGGAGCACACACAAAAGCCAAATTAGGCCAGTAGCCTATAAAAAATCGCAAAATACCCAAGACAATGAACAAGTCCCAATGGGGGGGGGGCCTGGGTCTATCAAAATATCTCAATGGTTTCCCAGGGAATTTGATATCATTTTCTTCTGTCTCCACTTTAAATGAAAAAAATAATTATGTTTTGGCACCCCCGCTTTCAATAAAAAAAAAAAATGAGGTATTATCATTTAAAAATGATAGCCCCCTATCCCCCCCTATAGGCAATAATTTACAATTTATTTATGAATCTTATTTTTGGGGTAACTTCTGTTTCAATCTTTAATTCCCCAACCTTGTACATAGCTTAGTCTATAGCTAAATTTTGTCTCAATAGAAGGTTTTTTTTTTGGGGGGGGGGTTGTAAAAATGTTTCAGAAAGAAGAAAGTATTTTCTATCAGGTGTTCAACAATTGAGTATTAAACATTAAGAAAATCATATCTAAAAACAGCAAAAGAAAAAAAAATTCTGCAAACTTACAATTCAGCTGTAGAAACAATCTGTTGGCTGTCAATTTCAAAATTCAACTGAAGGCTGAAGCTGTATAGTAGTGAATGCATTCTATAATTCTATTCAACTTGAAAATAAAATTCTTGACTATGAATGATATAAGAAATAGCAATTAGGAAACTGTATTCGAAATGATTTAAACTGATTTCATAAAGACAATAGTTTTTTTTGTCAACATATGAAGAACTGTGTATATTGCAATATTTGCAATTGCATATTGCATCTGTCTGCAAAGTAACAAAAGCGACAAAAATTAACAAACAAGAGAGTATGCAAAGTAATATTTGGCAGGGAAAGTCACTGGTGATAAATTGCTAGGGGTGGCACTGTGATTGAGTGATTTTTGGGGATTTGGGGAACCAAATTTTTTTTTCGGGGTGACGCATAGATTTTTGGGGAAATACCCCAAAAATTCAGGGATAGTGCAAGCCCTGCTTGATTTCTAATCAGGAAAATTGAAATCCTAAACCACACAAGAAGGAAACTCTGACTTTGCAGTTGACGCAATAAAAATTGCTGCAAAATTAATTTAAAGTTGACCAAACGCCACTGCCTTTACTGGCGGCGGCGCGCCGGCGGCGTTGCGAAACTTCGGCGTTGATCGACCAGACCTTTTGTCTCGGCGGCGTTCAATCGATCCACTGGCGTGGCGCCTGAGTCTATATACATATATATATATATATATATATATATATATATATAATATATATATATATATATATATATATATATATATATATATATATATATATATATATATATATATATATATATATATATATATATATATATTATATATAATATATATATATATATATATATATATATATATATATATATATATATATATATATATATATATATATATATATATATATATTAAAATTGTTATCCCAGCCAGCCTGATCTGTGACGGGCTGCTTTATTTTTATTTCTGTGTTTTAAGGATACAATCTTTGTGCATCAAAGTCACCCTATCACGGTATACTGAATGGTCTCGAACCACTTTGAAAAGCCTACCTTTTTTTCTATGTGGCCAGAAGCGAATATAGAGTTCTGGGTTGGCGGCCTGCTAAAGAAAAATCCTGTTTAACCAAGACTTGGGGATGGGGTAAATCAACCCATCCGCCCTTCTGTGAATAGCACTGTGTTTATAAGGCAGACAAATTTTGCTTTCCAATGAAGACAATTGAGTCGACCTAACTGCAAATCCATTTTTCCGGTCTTGAATAGGTAGATTATACAGGGATGAATTCATGAAATAAGAAGAAATTTTGCTAAAAATTGTAAATCGGGTGATAACTATTTTCTAGGTTACAATTTCAATGTGAATTTATTGGTAAAGTCCATTTGTCTAAGTTCCTTAAATAAAATAAGTTATGAAAGAGATAAATTTAGCCTAACTTAAATTAGGGATAAATAGGTTTTTGAAATAAAAGAACGCAAAGAATAGACGAATTATTAAAAAAATATTTATTGGGAACCGTATAAATCTCGAGATATCGAGAAGAACCGGCATCCATACCAAACATAATTGAGCCGCATTGATTTCCTCTGAAATACTTGTGTAAAAATGAAAATACAGTGGGCTCTCTCTTCACATTGCTGAATACGCATTTTCTACTGAATGTGTAAAATGGAAATTAATAAAAAAATGTATATAAAGGCGTACAGTAGCGTAGCTTTCGGGAGGGCAAGCGTGTATACTCGCCCCCAGGCGCAGTATCTGTTGGGGTGCCATTTAGATGCTAGATATTAGTTTATTAGTTGAAGATATTAGATATTAGTTGAAGTGAATCATTAAATTAGGCTAGATATTGGTTTTACATTAGTTTTGCAAGCTAATGTTGAAGTAAATGAATAAATTAGCCTAGATATTAGTTTTACATTAGTTTTTGCAAGCTAATGTTGAAGTAAATGAATAAATTAGCCTAGATATTAGTTTTACATTAGTTTTGCAAGCTAATGTTGAAGTGAATCAATAAATTAGGCTAGATATTAGTTTTACATTAGTTCTGCAAGCTAATGTTGAAGTGAATCAATAAATTAGGCTAGATATTAGTTTATTAGTTGAAGATATTAGATATTAGTTGAAGTGAATCATTAAATTAGGCTAGATATAGGTTTTACATTAGTTTTGCAAGCTAATGTTGAAGTAAATGAATAAATTAGCCTAGATATTAGTTTTACTTTAGTTTTGCAAGCTAATGTTGAAGTAAATGAATAAATTAGCCTAGATATTAGTTTTACATTAGTTCTGCAAGCTAATGTTGAAGTGAATCAATAAATTAGGCTAGATATTAGTTTATTAGTTGAAGATATTAGATATTAGTTGAAGTGAATCATTAAATTAGGCTAGATATAGGTTTACATTAGTTTTGCAAGCTAATGTTGAAGTAAATCAATAAATTAGGCTAGATATTAGTTTATTAGTTTGAAGATATTAGATATTAGTTGAAGTGAATCATTAAATTAGGCTAGATATTTATAAGTAGTAGGTTTAATGTGTCACTGAGTTATATATTTCTGTATATAACTTATATAGGCCTAGTCAGTGAGTTACACATATTTTAAGTAGTAGGCTAAATATATCACTGAGTTATATATTTCTGTATATAACTTATATAGGCCTAGTCAGTGAGTTATGTATATTTATAAGTAGTAGGTTAAATATGTCACTGAGTCATTGCCTTTGCAAAACAAAAGTGATCCGTTTGTCTGGCCTCCCCCAGGCCATTCAGCATGTCCCCAGGTGGCGATAGGGGAACGCTCTACAGATATGTAGGGTACCTCCATAGGAGGCATGGACCAAGGGGGGACCTTGTCCCTGGGGGTCCATAATAGAATCTGGGGCACCCTTGCCCGGGGTCATAAATACAGGCGGAGGAGGAAGAAGGCCCCTCAAATGTACACTCAAAAGGGCCCACTTGTTTTATCCACAAGTTCCATGAGTTGCAAACCTTCTCCCAGCAATGGGTTAAATTGCATGGTGATGCAGAACACCATCGCGGGAGGATCCTCTATAGGAGGACAACTGTGGCAGGGCGTAAGATCCAGATCTATGGACAACGGCCTCTGCAAAGGGCTGCCTCGACCTTTTCGGGGCACCAGCAAGACTGGGGACCTTGCGGTCAACTCTATTCCCACTTGAGGAGTGGCGCCCCTCGAGGAAATTATAGCCTAGTAAACGACACAGCATTCGCACGGGATTCTGACTAATGGACAATTCTTCTGGGATTGGTATGTTTTGATGGGCGTCTTTGGGCTGAAAAACCTCTTCCTAGCTAATTTATCTATTACGGGTTGCCTCCCCGTAGTAGCATAATATTTGTAGGCATGAATATATAATGAGTCGGAGGTAATAGGCTTGAGATTGTCTGTGCAGGATTTCGACTCTTGTTGATAGAAGAGCATCGCCAAGCGCTGAAAACCATGTTGTGACCAAGATGGGCCCAGGATTGCACAAAGCCTCCATTCATGGAGGTCCCAGGGACTTCTTGCTGTCCGGTTCTAAGCCGGCTTAAGCACTTCGGTGTAGACTTGAGAAGATATGTGATCCCCGTCCTGCACTGGTATCCGGGATCATTGCTTTTCCTGAGGCGAAAAAAATTTCAATGATTTAAAGAACATGAAAATTGGAACTTGGAATGTTACGACATTAAAAAATGACTATCGTATCGACATTTTGACTGACGAATTCAGACAATTCGAACTGGATCTATTAGGAGTTTCAGAAACTCATATCCCAGGGGTAGGAAGCATGAAATTAGGTGATATAGAATTTGTTTACTCAGGCAGGAAGGATGGGTTACATAGACAGGGAGTAGGGCTCATGATGAATAAGGAAGCGGCTAAGTCTTGTTTAGGCTGGGAAGGTATTAATAATAGAATACTAATTGCTCATTTTATGACTAGAAAGTTCAAGGTATCAGTTATAGTAGTATACGCCCCTGTAGAACCGACTGATGGAGATACTAGTGACTCAGATGAATTCTACTTACAGTTACAGGAGCAAATAGACAAGGTCCCAGGTAGAAATATGATGTTATTGCTGGGAGATTTTAACGCCCAGGTTGGTAGAAATAAGGATAGATGGTATCCCAGCTTAGGTAAATTTGGTGTAGGAAAAGAAAACAGTAATGGATACAGACTTTTGCAATTTTGTAGGTATAACAATCTAGTTATAACCAATACAGTGTTTGGTCATAAAATGGCTCATAAGCTAACATGGTATTCACGTGATGGTAAGACAGCAAACCTTATTGATTATGTTATAGTAAATCGAAGACTGGCAGGATCAATACAAGATACTAGGGTATATAGGAGTGCTGTTATTGATGTTAAAAGTAAAAGATCACCATCTAGTAGTGTCAAGGGTTAATTTAAAGCTGAAATATCGGAAGGGTAATTACCTCCCGGGAAGTTTATGATGTTAGTAGACTCCAGGATGAGAATTTGAGAGAAACTTTCCAGGAACAGTTGAATACTAAACTTGAGAGTTTAAAATTTGATAATGTGGAAGATGGTTGGAATAATTTTAGAAAAATAATTTGTGAAGTTGCTGAAGGTGTATTAGGGAAGAAAGCTAGAACTGTAGCTAAGAATATTAGTGAAAAAGCTTTAAGTTTAATAGAAAGGAGAAAGGACTTGTACAAGAATTATCTGAGTGATAGATCACATGAAAACAAAAGAAATGTAAAGAAAGTGGAGAAAGCATTGAAATATGAACTAAGGAGGTGTGAAGTGGAGGCCATGGATAAAATTGCCGAGGATTTAGAAGATGCAGCTAGACGGCATAATAGTAAAATATTGTACTGGCACGTTAACAAATTGAGAGGTAGTAGTCAATCCGGACTTGTCCCAGTTAAAGATAGGAATGGGGTGGCAATTAGCGATAAGACAAAAGCTAAAGCGAGATGGGCCGAACATTTTGAGAATTTGCTTAACCGTGATAGAGTTGCAGGAAAAATATAGAGGAGAAAATGAAAAAGTTTGTGATACCTTGGATGTGAAGGAAGATTTGTTTTGTGAGGAGGAATTAGAAACAGTACTAAAAGGATTAAAGAATAATAAGGCTCCAGGTGCTGATAGGGTAGTAAATGAGTTTCTTAAATATGGTGGCTCTGAGGTTAGAAATAAGTTATTGGAGATTATGAATATGATTTTTGAAAAAGGGGAAGTACCTAATGATTTTAGGAAAACCTTAATTAAGCCACTTCATAAGAAAGGTGATAAAAGTGAGTGTGGTAATTATCGAGGCATTAGTCTGGTCTCTGTAGGTAGCAAATTGCTTAGTAATATGATACTTTTTAGACTGAGAGATGCCGTAGACAAAGTTTTAAGAGAAAGAGCAGTGCGGTTTTAGAAAAGGTAGAGGATGTGTTGACCAAATTTTCACTCTTAGGTTAATAATTGAGAAGTGCCTAAGTTTTCAAACACCTTTGGTCCTCAGTTTTTATAGATTATGAGCAAGCGTTCGATTCTGTTGATAGAGGAGCTTTAGTAAAGGTTTATTTTTTATCCTTGTATGGTATACCAGACAAATACATTAAAGTGATTAGTGCTATGTACGAGAATAACACTGCTGCGGTTAAGGTAGGAAATGAGGTTAGCAGCTGGTTTTGTATTAAATCAGGAGTTAAGCAGGGTTGTGTTCTATCCCCCTTTATATGGATTATTTTGATGGACTTTGTTTTAAGGAGCACAGGAAAGGCAATGGGAGACCACGGAATCAAATGGGGAGGAAAAAGTCTCCTGGACTTGGATTATGCTGATGATTTAAGCATCCTAGATGAAAGTGTGAGCAAAATGAATGAAGTTTTAGAGGTTTTGCGAGTTCAGGGTGCTAGTATTGGTTTGAAAATTAATGTTAGGAAGACCAAGTCACTAAGGCTAGGAATAAGTGAAGATGAAAAGGTGACGTTGGGTAATGAAAAGATTGATCAGGTGGGCAGTTTCACTTACCTTGGTAGTATTATTAGTAAAGATGGTGGGAGCAGTGAAGATGGTAAAAATAGAATAGCCAAGGCTCAGGGTGTTTTTTTTCACAGTTAAAAAAAGTCTGGAAGAATAGGAAGATAAGTCTGCAAACCAAGATTAGAATCTTAGAAGCTACAGTGATGACAGTGGTCAAATATGGCTCTGAAGCATGGACGCTCCGAAAAGCGGATGAAGATTTGCTAGATGTTTTCCAGAGAAATTGCTTAAGGATTGTTCTGGGTACCCGGCTGACTGACCGTATTTCAAACAATAGGCTATACGAAAAAATGTGGTTCAATACCGCTTTCTAGGTCTATAATGAAAGAAAGGTTGAGGTGGTTAGGGCATGTTGTTCGGATGAAGGATGACAGATTGCCGAAGATTGTTCTTTTCGGCCAACCATCTAGGGCTAAACGGAAAGCAGGTCGTCCCCGTCTGGGTTGGGAGGACGTCATAAAGAAAGATTTAAAGGAAATGGGAACTTCGTGGGCGGGTGTAAAAAGGAGGCTTTGAATAGATTGGGGTGGAGGAGGAGCGTGCGTAGCTGTGTTGGCCTCAGGCGGCTTGGTGCTGCGATGAGTTGTTAGTAGTAGTAGTAGTATATATATATATATATATATATACATATATATATATATATATATATATATATATATATATATATATATATATATATATATATATATATATATATATATATATATATATATATATATATATATATATATATATATATATATATATATAGCCTATAAAATTCCTTGCTGAGTTGCTACTGGAGTCACTGTAATGACAAGAAAAAAACTATTAAATGAATCCACTATACTCCTTCATACACCTCAAACAGCAATAGAAGAAGAGAGAAAGAAATGAAAGTAAAAATGGCAAATAATAGCTTAGAACCCAAAAACAAAATACTCCATAAGCTCAAGAAGGAAGTAAGTCACATGTGCAAGGACAAATTTGTTGCCAGAAAATATGGTATTGAGTTGTCAAAACTGAAAAAGAAGAGTTTATAACAAAATGGCATTAGTAAGGCTCACATTAGAGAGGAGAGAAAGAGGGTGGGGCAAATACTTCTATACCAGTTCTATGCTTTGACCTTGAAAATGAATGTATGTTTCCTCATGGTAATGCTTCATGATTTTTCTAAAAAAAAAAATAAGAATTAGAACTTGTACTTGACAGGTGTATTCTCATATGATTGGGCCTCCACAAAATGCATAGAAGAAGTGTCCTGGGTAGTATGGCCTGAAACAGTTGCAGATCCTGGAGCAAATGAAATAGCAAATGGCATCCTCCTGACAGTTGAAAGAATTCTGTATATCTATCTTGATGTTTCTGAAATTATTACTTGGTCAGATTCACAGATGCCAAAGAAATCATATTTAGTTATAAGCTTCACTATGCAGGATGTACTTTGTAAATACCCTATATGCCCAAATTAAAAATGAAAGACAATGAGCCAAGTCAGTCAAGCATACAGGAAGTAGATAGAGCCAATAGTTGCATAAACAGAGTGCTGTATTTTCAGCAGGCCTTTAAAGATTGATAAATACGCAAATGTTCCATTTTCCAAAGTTAAACAACTTTAATTCATAGAAAACTACTTGAAAAGAGTTGGTCACAAAATTTCATTTTCTGAGGAATAAGTCTCAAAATAAACATTGCCAAGGACTGTAAACTTAATGCAAATAAAGACACTTCTTCCACTAAGTGCTTGAGTTTCTGGTGGTCCCAAAGCTGCTGGATTTCCAGCCTGTTATTCCTATCAAAAAAAAGTTAAAGAGGTATGGTTGGCTTACAGGTGTGTGTCTCCTCTAAATGTGGAGAACTACAAGCACATTTTCATGAGCATGGGTCAAGACAACAACTACCCATCCACTTTGATACAGACTGCATGCACAGAAGAAGAAGCTGCAGTCCCTCTTTTCTCATTGAAAAGGCTGAGAAGAAGGGAAGGCAATCAGCAAAGACATAGTCAGTTACCATGTCTTTTCCCCAAGTAATTGATATTTCTGAAGTTGGATTATAATCATTTTGGATTAAATTCAATGTAAGCAATCAATATAGTGCAAAAAGATAGAAACACAATGTTCAAGCTCTAAGATAACCCTTGACTCTTCTTGAGAAAACCTTGACAAAAAATTGTTATAACAAAGTGAAAAATTAACCTAAGAACTACTCTGTACTTGTTTTGTACTGCCTTAGTAGCAGAAAGACAGGCAATAATGTTGCCTCAATTTTGCATGTGACCAAGTAAATTTAATCCAACAGGATCAAATAACTACCAACAGTTCACCCTCACTAGTGGCTTTAAATGGGCATTTTATTCATTTTCCTACCTGCCATATCTACAAAAACCACCCCTGGTTTCTCTGCTCTACAAAAACCAAGTGGTAAAATTCTAGTTTAGCTTCTTTTTGCTTTTTTGGAAAAGGGTTAGGTTAGGAAGATGACACTTTCAGGAATGAGTCCAGGGCAAAAAATATACTCTGGAACAGCATTGCCAAGCTTCCATATTAACCCTCTTCTGATTTCTAAGTCTTAGAAAATTACCTACTTAAAGATACTTACCTACTAACCTGATGAAATTTTGACAAAACAACATTTAACCTTAAATTTCAGTTATCACTTTCTTTTTCTCTGGTTTTAGTTCTGAAAATGTGATTCCTGTTATTTGAATAGATTTGTAAGCCATATCTATGGATTTTTTCTAAATTTAGAAAATATATATATGCAGATCATGGAAACCCCTTTAATAAGGATTAAGTAAAGTTGTGAAGCAGAAAACAGTTTTCTTGTACTTCACTTAAGCAGAACATCTGTTTTGCAAGGTTTCATATCCATAACACAAAGATTTTTAAGGTCACTGCCCTCTAGAGGTCACTGCCCTTCACATGCCCTGAAAGTTGGCATGTGCCTGACTGCCCTCTAGAGGGAGAAGGAGTGGAGGTAGGTGTTTCAAAATACCTTCCCAGGATATACTTTAGTCTGTAGACCCATCCCTGAAAGTTTCATTTTTCTAGCCTAACCCCTTTCAAAGGTAGCATAAAGTAACTAAACTAGAATCTTACCTTATTATGAATGTTGGAAGGAGCTGATAAAGGTGTATTGATTTTAACATATTCCCTAGCCAGATAACAATGATCTTACAAAGCCTGAGAATCATCAAGCTAGACTTTGCCAAGGCCTTTGACAAAATGCCCTATAGTTGAATACTCTTGAAATATCTGCTGCTGGTATCAATACATCCCTGATAGCCTGGTTGACATATTTTCTCACAAACCACAAGCAGAAAATCCATTTATTTGAGACAGGTGGCCAGCCAATCTACTCTGACAAGGCCAGAGTAATGAGTGGGGTACCAGAGGGAACTGTATTAGGCCCAACACTTTTCCTGATTTACACAATGATATTTCCAATCATGTAGATAACAATATGCATTTGTTTGCTGATGATGCTAAACTTTTTGGAATTGCTAACCCACATCAAATCCAACAAGATCTAGACAGGCCATAGAATTGGACTCAAGACTGACTTCTCCAATTCCATACAAGCAAATGCTGTATTTTGCACCTGGACCTAATAAGTTTTGTTGGGAGGCAGTGGAGGTTCAATTGGGAGTCATCAACTCAAAGGAACTACAGGTCCAGATGACCTAAAAGCTCTGAATGATTAAGGTGATTAAGGTAAAGTGAATAAAGGTTAATCATCACTGTATTAATATCTATGTGATTTGAAGATGAACAGAAAGAGGCTCATTGGTACCTAGGCATGAGATAGCCAGTTTTTTTGAAAAAGGAGGTGTTTTAACTAACAGTGCATGATTATTGGTAGAAACACTGGGGTGTTGTGTATTTATGTAGATTTTTTTCTGATGTACTTGAGCTTGGAAGTGATAAAAACCTGTTGTTTACCTTGTGGCTTCTGTGTTAGTCAGGTCTTTGCATTTCAAAATTCTATCCCTTAGCCCATGAAGAAGTACTGGCTCTATACAACCAGGTGTCTGAATTTTGTATTCTAGCAAAATCCATGTTGCAAGTAAGGATATAAGAAAAGATAGCCTAACTGTTATACCTCATATTTTTTATAAATTCTGCCACTAATGCTGAATAAAAGTAAGAATTTTTTGTTACAGTAGGTTAGTTAGTTTATTAGGGTAACTTAACTGCATGATAACCTTCTAGGCTATAAAAAAAATTTAGGTAAATATTTACCAAATCATATTATTGAGTTACAACTAAACTGAATATACCACTTGATGCCTTTTTTTATGCTCTTACAAATGTAATAATCATTTTTGTTGGAAATGAATTTTAGTCCCCACCCCCATATATACAAATTCAGGATAAATATTTGCACAACAGGGGGGCGGGGGTAATTTTATTTCCAATATAAATGAGAGGTAGTTTAAACTTTCCCTCACCCCCCTAATGTGCAAATTTATACTGTACCCTAAATTGGTATATATAGGGGTGGGGGCTAAAATTCATTTCTGACAAAATTGATTATTATATTTGTAAAGAGCATAAAAAAGGCATTGAGTGGTACATTCACTTTAGTCATAACTCAATAATATGATTTGGTAAATATTTACCAATATTTAAACTTCTTTTCTTTGGTTTCATCTTTTCTTGTCAATCCTAAACAACTTTAACCTTTAATGGGAAATGATTCAATAAGCTATGATGAAAGTACTTAGCCCTATGTACTTATAATATCCTTATATTTGCAAAATATTTCTAAATTTACAAAGTCAGTGTCCTCAAGGAGTAATGATAAATGACCTAACCTACCTTGAAAGCAACCTATGAGGCCTAATCTGGACTGGGGATACCACCAGATGGCTAATTTGACAGTGTATATATATACAAATCTTTAAATTAGCCAACTGGCAACCAATATTTAAAGCCTAGGAGTCCAGCTGGACATAGGCCTAGGAAACATATTAAGAAAACAATTTTTACTCCATAATATGCAGAATAATCCTAGTTAACACATTGTGCACTGGGAAAGCCTTTATCTTCACTTCAGTCCTTGTTTTTGCAGTTTTTCTTTAAGAAATTCATGAATTTCTTAGGACCTATATATTCACATAATATAAACCCCCACCCCCTAATGTGCAAATATATACCTAGATTTGCATCCTCAATCTAAATGTAACATCCATTTGCATCACAAATGAACTTTACTCCCATATTAGCCATATGGTGGATGTCCTCTGGACTGCACAATTAATTTCTGTAAGTTTTATTTACCTAGATTGAACAAAAACAAGACAATAAAAATTTTACTCTGTAAAAACCATCCAGCATTTTACTTTGTACCTGAAGGTGTTAACTTGGGCCCAAAACAACTCAACATGACAGAGGCCTATCCTATTAGCCTATCTAGCCTACCTTGCACCAACAAATTCATCACATTCTGGCATTCTTCTCCACTTGTGAACGGTCTCAAAAGGACCAAAGTCTAAAGTTAGACATTCCGCTGACTCAGGCCAAGCATGATCAAACGATATTTTTGAACATATTCCTGACATATTCTGACCCACGTATCCCGCTTTTTAAATATCATGCTCAGGGTTGCCAGCTGTTTTGCAAATAAATATGTCCCGTGAGCATAAAAAATCTGTCCCTTTCAGCCAAATTATGTCCATATTTTGTCTATAATGTGTCCATAATAATGTCCATCTTGTAATCTCAGAAACTAATTTTCTTACGACTTTTAAACCTCTTTCAAAGTGGTCAGTTAACATAGAATATAATAATAAAAATGGAAAAAAATTAATTTAGTTCATCCATAAAAAATGAACTAGTGTGAAAGCACAAAAGTTATAAACAACATTCAAACAGTAAAAAACTAATTGTTGGAGCTTAAGGCTCATCTTCCTACAAGAGTTCCAATTGACAGGTATGGTCGGCATGAGGGCCAGCATTTTCACTTCTTCCGTAGCTAGCTTTTTGTTAATCAGAGTATTTCTGGCGTATGTCATAAGGTACAATCTAGGAGTCAAACGACGTTGCGGAGCACTAGGTAAACTGCGTTGCCCTTCAATCAGGGGGGTGATATCCCCAAAGGCATAATTACTGGACCTTTGAACAATGCTGAACAAAATGGATGTTCACAAATTCTGATTGGATGCTGGTTTTTGGAACTGATAGGCGCGGGAGGAGGGTTGCCCTCAAGTTACTTTCAAATCTTATAAATGGCAATAAACTTCAATAAAATGAGCCCCATCTGAAGTTTATACGACTACCAATTCCATAAAACCTTATATGCCCTGGGACATGACTCATAACCCTTGTCCCAGGGCTTTTATGGGTTGTGTAAATGCTCAGGGCATTGTTATTTGTTCTTTGGACCATTTTTAACAAAATTTCTATCTCAAAATTTCTGTTGGATTCATCTAGGGAAAACAATACGTGTGTGGAGGGGGGGTTCTTACACCAAGGGTGGTACGGCCCTTGTTTTTCAAGAATAGTTCTTTAAAAAATTAGACAAAAGGACGAACATTAGCGTAAACAGGTGGGTATTGAAAAGGGAGCTGCCCGTCATATACGGAGTAATCTCTGTATGTTTTAAATTTTAATGTCACTCCTTAGTTTCGGTGAAAAAAACTGGTTTTTGTATTTATTTCTGATCATTTTTCAGATAAGTTTTCCACCCCCTCTGTGGAAAATTTCCCAGGAAAAATTCCTCTATATAAGTTCCCCTATGTAAATTTCTTCGCCGGGAAATTACCCCGGGACAATTCCATCCCTGCTGCGAATCCTTCCAGGAAAATTTTTTGTCAAAAAAATACTCTTTACCATACTTTTATTTGAAGAAAGACTTGTATTCGTTTAGTTTCTGATCCTTTTTAATGTCCTGGGGAATATCCCTGTTTGGAAAATACCCCCCCCCCCCCCCCCCCCCGAAAAGTTTATCCCCCCCATGAGAATTTCCTTGGTGATAATCCCCCAGATTTCTCCCGTGGTCCCCCCAAAAAAGATCCCAAGAGAATTCCAACTCCGCTGAAACAATGGGACCAACCGTCAGAGTGTCTCTAAAAACCAACAAACGAGAAAAAGACAAACAAAACATTCTGTATACAAACTCTGGTAAATTCTCCCCATGATAAATTTCCCCTGAAAAGTTCACCCCCAGAAACTTCTATCCCAGTGGGATATTCTCCCCATAGAAAATCCATCCCCAGAAGATTTCCTTCCTCCCTTGGAAAATGTCGGTATACTTCCCTATAACAAATATTATATGTAAACAATGGGCAAATCTCATAAATTGTGGCCCTTTCTCTGGTGGTTCTGAGGGGTCATGTCATCTCCAAAGACATATCTATTGTACCTTTTAATAATACTGAACAAAATGGCTATCTCAAAATTTTGATCAGACGACTTTCAGGAAAAAAGGGCGTGGGACGGGGGCTAGATGTCCTCCAATTTTTTCGGGCACTTAAAAAGGACACTAGATCTTTTAATTTTCGTTTGAACGAGCCCTCTTGCAAAATCTTAGTACCATTGGTTCGATATGATCACCCCCTGGAAAAAGCAACAACAACAAATAAACACGAATCCGTGATACTTCTTCTGGCAAACACTATAAAATTTCATTTTTATAGATAGGAGCTTGGAGCGACTACAGTGGGGTTCTCTGATACGCTGAATCTGATGGCATGATTTCCATTAAAATTCTTTGACTTTTATAGGGTGTTTTTCACCTTTTTCGAAAATTTGGCAAATTTTCTCAGGCCCACTATACCTATACAGTGTCACCTCAGCATAAGTAACACTATACTTAACAAATATTATATTTGGAATCAGCCCAATAAGCTAATTTTTTGGTACATCTATTGATATCAAAATTAATTCCAGAACAACAAGAATCTATTTTTTTTTTTTTCTTTTGCTAACTTTTCATTTTCAGTTAGTAATCCTTGATAAATAGACAGATGTTTTTGCCTGAATATTGGAAGCCGGAAGCGATTGTTAACTAAAACGGTGCTTGCTTGCCTATTATCTTGACTGTAGCGTAAAAGCAAGGAGAAATAAAATCGTTTATAGATGAAAGGATACAAACTTGTAAAGAATTTCAAATAGTTGTCTCCGGGAAAGAGCAAGCAACTCCGTAGTTAAATAAATTTAGTGCTAGACAAGTAGTTTTAATACTGATTTGGTGAAAAATTGTTTTTTTTTTTTTACCAAAATATGTATCCAGCGGGGAAATATTCTATTTTATATCATAAATTTGCAAAAGATGTCCCTTTCATGTCCCAAATTTCTAAAATATGTCCCTTTTTTGGCCTATTATGTCATTGTGTCCCGGCACACAGGAATATGTCCGTTGGACATAAAATATGTCCAGTTGGCAACCCTGGTCTTGCTCTAAAATGCAAAAATTGCCATCTATTAAAATTTTCAGAAAGTACTTTCTATAACATTCACAGAAAAAGTGAAATATTTTATGGTACCAATAAATTTGGTGCTTGTGCCAGTCTATCTACAGTTTTTTATGCTTCTAGCACTCATTAACGTCATCGCACATAGCCAAAAGGCATCCAAATTCTCAACCCTTTTTTTAACATTGTAAGATAGGATACATATACCATATACTTTTTGTATCATATACTTTTTTTATATCATATACTTTTTGTCTATAATACATAAGCAGAAACTTTAAAAGACATAAAACAGGATGTTTTCTAGGTCATTGGGGGTTGTTGGGACTTCAATATCGAGGAGGAGCGAGACCTGAATCAACAACAACATTAAAAATCTATATTTTGAACAGCAAATTTGTCGCTCTACTTATGACCCAAATCATGAATGTACTGTTTCACTACCAATCGGGATCGTGAGTTCTTCCTAGATTGTGGATTCGACAACCACGCACAAGAAAGTTTTTAACATTTATATACCCAACCCTTAACTTGGCAAAATCTACGATCTTTATTTCGAGTATAGTCGTTCTTTGACCCTCTTTGGAACACGCTTTTTATTATTTTGGTTTGCAGCGTGTTTTCACTGGCCCAAAGACTCAAAGATGTGAAATTGTGAGGTTTGGAGAATTTTTGGTCCTTTTTTGGTATTTTCTTTGAAAAATACTCTTTTAGATATTTTCATTGATTAAATTTTTAAAAATTGTACTTTTATTGATCAGAACACAAAACAAAAATAAATTGCCCTCCCCTTAGAAGATTGAAAAGTATATTGCCCTTCCCAACCCAAACGTTTTCATGACTTCTGCATAAGCCTGTCCGGTCGTCTATCTTCAAAAACAAGTGCAGCAGCCCTATGGCATAAATACCGTATCTTTTAATACGTTCAAAGAAAAGCTTGGGCATCAGTTAAATCCCCAAAATTGGGTTAAATGCTGCAAAATTTATCCCTGGGGCTCAGGACAACAATGTTACCATATGACGTTCATACAACATGGTAAGTATTATTAATTGAATCTATTAGATAAACATAAAATTTAAATACCCTAGGCCTGCGATAAGGCTGATACGCCCATTTACAACCTATATGCACATAGTATGTTTTGATTTAGTTAAAAATCCCCTGTTATTTTCAACTTAATACCCTTAGCCTTAGTAGTAACATAAGCAATAGTAATAGTGGCAGCAATAGAATGCACGTAGTGACTTTTAGTTAATTTATTATCCCCCTTAGAATACTCTGCAAGTTTCAAATTAATGCTCTACGCCGTCCCCAAGATATTTGTTATATGCCCTTTTGACAATCTACATTTACTTAGTGTGTTTTGTTTTGGTTTCAGCTTTCCATTGAACATTCCCTGAAATTTTCATCTTAATACGCTTTGCCTTAGTAATAGTCACAGTACAAGCAGTAATTGTTGTGATCGCAGTCATAGCAGCTTTCACATATTGCTTTTTTGGTCAATTGAACACTCTCTCTTCTTTCCTCTAAAGTTCCAGCTTAATGCATAAAGTAGTTCCCGTTGCCCCCCACCAGCTGAAACTTGTTTTTTTCCAAAATCTTGTCAAAACTACGATAAAGCCGCATAATTCAAGCATTAACAGAAACAGTTTAGTTTTTTTAGAACATATTTACATTTTTATAGTATTAAAGTATCTTTCTAGAACCTTTATAGTACTAAATAGTACCTTTATGGTACCAAATGACTTATTTTTTAGTTTTTTTTAACGTCCTTTTTGGTTGATTTGGGAAAATTGACTCCAACTTTGCCCCCCCCCCCCCCCCTCCAGGATTTGACAATATTACGCCACTGCACCCTTTTGACAACCTACACATACACAGTGTGTTTTGATTAGCTAACACTCCCGTCAAAATTCCTTGAAAAATTCATGTTAGTACCCTGAGTCTTTTTGGACACCAAGGATCAAACATGCCCCTCTTCAAGGGTATTACTAGCAAAAATGTTTAGGAGGGTGCGAGGATTTTTACAGACTTGCTGGTCATTTTTACCGACTGTTTATTACCAATAATTAGCATAATGTCCATTTCAAATACGAAACTTGAGAGCAAACTCCAGACCAAAGAATCGTACAGCCAGAAGAAGAATAGCTCCTTAGTTCAGTTTCTCGTAAGAAGCATCCGTCAAAGTAGTTCGTGATCTAGTGGAGAAAGGAGTAATACAAGAGGAAAAATATGATAATATGACTTATATACAGACAGAAGTCAGAATATGAGAAATGACAATTTTAATTAAAATATACGGATTAAACACAGAATGAAGAAAATACAACTACAAAACAGCAGTTAAGAATTCAAACGTTTTGATTCGGCAGTCTCAAAGCACATAATGACGAGTTGATCCAAACAGTCATCGTCCGTCGTTGTACGTAAACGTGCCATGACCCGTTACTGTTTTTTGGAGCTTCTTTTCACCATTGCCAAAGTTGGTGACGCTGCCGCGATCCACTGACAAACTTACCAAAGTCGTAAATATCGATTTAACTGCATAAAATTTCACAGAATAGGGTCCCAAAGATGGCGTTATCAATGGCTTTCGACCTCAGTCCTGGCCAATAGCTTTAACATGAGTTCCATAGGATTTGGGTTTTTCTTCGGGAACATATTCTTAACTTTGAAAAGGCTTTCATAGCTGATGTTCATTTTGCCCAGTGGACTTCAGTACGGTGGTTCCAGAAATGAGGATTTATCATGGATTGCATCGTCCAAGCCTTTCATTATGGCTCTGAGGACGCCGCAGAATTCCTTAGCATAGAACAATGTCCAATCATCCAGCGGGTTGGCTCCAGGGTTAGAAATTGCCTCTAAATAACGAGCATTGTCCAAGCATGTGGATGCTTAGGATATTGTTTAAGTTTGAACTTGTCTTTGGCTAGTGAACCAACCTTTTTCCACGGCTTCTTTTGATACCCCGATTTCCCTCTCTATTTGATGATCAGTCTCGGACAAGAGCAGATAAGATGTCACGTATCGCTTTGAGTTTTGTCGTTGCAATCATCAGATCAAGCTGCTCAGTCTGAAGCTTCTCTGCAAGAGCCTTCGTCTTAAACAGGACTTGGCATAATAACAGAATGAAACCAAAGCAGGTAATGTGGCGATGCAGAAGCTGGACGTTTTCTTTTATTATCTTTTCCTCATTTTGTTCTATTAGCTCTTTGAGAGCTTCAACAGTACTGTTAAGGCTGGTCCACAATGCTGTCAAACTCTAACTTGGACGTCCATCTTGTTGTCATTGACAGATTCTTAAGTTTCAGGGGCGATTAAGCACTCTAAAACTGCTCGTTTGTAAGCAATGACATTCGGCCCGTAAAGAAGACATACGGTTCCTGTAATATTTCAAACATTTTTCCAACTTTGGAGGTGTTGCGGCGGTTGTTTTCCACAATGAGATTCTTCCTATGAGCCATGGATCGAATTTAGCGTACTTGTCTTCCCAGTTCGGCTTATAGGTGTTCCTTGACACCCTGTCGAAGCTTTAAAAAACAAGCACCTCTCTGCTTGCGCCCTCCTTTTCTAAGACTTCTACAGTTTTTTTCGGCAATAATGCATGGGTAATTCAATTCTTTGGTTGCTTATGTGGCAAACGAGTTTCAAACAACTTGCTCTGCAGGTAAAATCCATTTAGGATCGTTGTTTTTGTGAAAACTGGCATTGACCCACTTACGACATTCTTTGTCGATTATATGTATGCACCCCAACACTTTATTTTTACTCGATTCGTCCTTAAATTCGACATATCTAATTCCATTCGTCAATCTATTACTTTGCACTTGAAATCAATCATCCAACTCACACAATTTGCGAAGTTTGAAACCGACCTGTTGGTCCCTTGGATGGGCGTCACTCTCTTTACCACCCACAGCTCATAATCTAAAAGCCACCTAACCTGTTATAAAACGTGACTCTGACCTTGCCACCTTGCATGTACCTGATACTAGTTGCTATCGAATGAGATTTTTGCCCCTTTTTCTTTTCACTCATTAAAACTACTGGATTTGCCGACTGAGATTTGTATTTCCATGTTCCTCAGTTAACTGAATGAAAAATTGTGATGCCATTCGTAGCATGCGTTGGTAAAACCTGCATTTACCGACCACAATTAAGATTTTGGTAGATGTCATGTCAGTATTTTAATGTTCTTTATTTAACTGAATGAAAAATTATGGTGCTGTCCGTAAAATCACTGAACCAGTCGCTACAACCGCTACATTTACTGACCAAGATTAACGTAGATGTCATGTCAGTATTTTCATTGTCTTTATTTAACCAAAGGAAAAAATTCGGCACCGTCCGGGAAGTCACGACACGAGTGGGTAAAACAGCTGCATTTACTGACCTAGATTGAAATTTTAGAAGATGTTATGTCATTATTTTGATGTTTTTTATTTAACATCATTTTTAACATTATTTAACATCAATGGAAAATTGTGGTGCCGCTCTTAAAATTACTACACGTGTCGGTATAACCGCTATATTTACCGACGGATATTACTGTCTTTCTCAACAAAAAATTCTATTTGTAAACAATGGGATTACACATAGCATTTGGAAGTTGTACAGGGAAGTTGCATAGCTTACAGTCCGTAACTCAAGGGTTATGGAGAGTCTTGTCATCCCCAGAGGCATAGTTATTGGACCTTTCAACTAGGCCGAACAAAATGACTATTTCAAAGTTTCATCGAACGTCTTTGGGGAAATAAGCGGTGGGGGTGGGGGGGGGGTCGCTTGCCTGATCACTTTGGAATCTTAAAAAGGGCACTTGAACTTTACAATCAAATGTCTCCCCTCCGAATTTCTTACGAAAACTCTTTCCATTCGAAGTGCCTTGGTAAAAAGAAAAGTAAATAATAGTGCACAGAACCCACTTTACTCTTTACTTAGGCACCGCTATTGCACTGCCTATGATAAAGTTGACAGGCCTAGGATGATGGAATCCTTACACTTCAACTGTTTTTCTGCTAAGCATATAGCTCGAAAGTGTTGTTATCACTTTGATGCAGTGTGGTCCAATGCCAAAGGTTACACTAGCAAAGAGGAAACACTTCATCAGTCCAAACCACACACCGGCCATATTAGGAAGAGCCTCGGTTTACACCTTGATTACCACCTTGGTGTTCTCAGGCAGAAGTAGGCACTTTAAAATGTTATATAGTTATTAAATTTTAGTAGACTAAGCATATATATCTTAATTTCAAGTCATTCTATATTTTTGATTCATTAGTTTAGGAGCATTATTGCCTACGTCGTGACTCGGCCAATTTCATGAATGAAGACTGCCTTCCTCGGACACCGTACGACTGGAAACAATGCGGCAGAAGAAAACGAGGTCGTTCAAAGAACACTCTGTGGCGAACTTTTGATCGAGATCTGAGGACGGCTGAGATCTCGTTAATACCTGAATGGGAAGATGTCACCGCTGCAGCATTGCTTCGGGACGAGCTGAGAGGCTTCGTCGACGCCCTATGCGCCACCAATGGCTCAGGAGGAACTAAGCCTAAGCCATATTTTTAGGTGCCGGTAAGTCACAGATTATTTTAGAGAAAACGAAATCTATTTGTGTAATTTAATATGATGATTCGTTTTTTTTTTCCAATAAATATATTCTTGCAAAAAAAAAAAACAACAATATCCTTTGAGAATTGACATGATTCCTCTTAAAGACCTTGACTAAATCACGTTCAGTCACTTAATTTTAAGATAATGCAAAAAATGTTGACTACAACCAGAAAAATAACTAAAAATTTATTAACTAGAACTGAAAAAAAAACATGCACCAACTTAAATAACACTATGAAGAATATATTATGGCATTTTTCAGTTAAATACTACACCAAAGCAACAGACACATAATGAACATTTATTATTTTGAAACTTCGATTGAGAGTTTGGCAATGCCTCCTCCCTGTATTTGCTACTTCCTTGAGGTATCAAATTAGCACGGGACTGTATACTTGAAGACCCTTGATTGAGCCTACATTTCTGTGGTTGTATTTTTCAGTTGTGGCCTATCAGTATGTTTAACGCCATTTGATTTATTATATAATAATTTTTTTATGGTGAATTAAGCATCAATCTACGTAGAAATAAGTCTGTTTTGTAAAAAAATTCCATCAACTGATAAAACAGAACGCGTTCACAAAGAAAAATACTAACACAAATGTAACTGATTTGCTTTAATTTAATAAATTTTGAAAAACAAAACAAAATTCCAATGATTAGATTAATTGGACAAAAAATAACAATAAGTTTTGGCCTAGAGAAATCCCTTACATAAATTATGTCTAAGAAATATGTTAAGTATGGTATAAATCCTGACAAGAATTAAATTCCACTTTCAAAGCCTGATTTTGCGCTTTCTAATGGGGAAAAATTTACGTTCCCATTAGTTTTCATTTTGGATCAACATTGAAGAATTCGTTTTTTGGACAGGAAAAAATATGTTTTGAAATAAACCGGCTTCATTTCTTGTTTCATGTTTTTTTTTTCACATTTTCTTTTCAGATTTTATGGAAAAATATTTATGAAAAATATTATGGAAAAAAATTTGTGGAAAAAAATATTATTGAAAAATATTTAGGAAGTTTTAAACTTGGGTCATGGCAAACGCCATGATATGTTCTTCAAAAAATAAAAAAAAGCCCAACAACCAGAGGCAGTTAAAAGAACAGATAATCTAATGTTAGAGTATTTCACTTAAAGCACAAAAGGGACAATTGACCTTCTATTTCTTGGGTAATCTTTGAATTCTTTTTTATAGTTTCGGTGCTTTCCAAGGGCCCAAACTGTCATTTGGTAGAAGCCGGCCAATGTGAACAATAAAGCTAGAAATATAAATATTTGTTAACTTATCAGTATCATTAAAAAAAAAAAAAAAAAAAAAAAAAAAAAAAAAAAAAAAAAAAAAAAAAAAAAAAAAAAAAAAAAAAAAAAAAAAAAACCAAAATTAAATTGTAACCGTTAACATAAATTTTTTCTTAAAGGAAAAGTAAGCAAGTAATTCCACAAAACTTAAAAAAATAACATAATAAGTTATGCCTTTTAGACGAAGCTACACAGTTTATCCAATAGGAAAGGTAACTGGTAAGAAGCTAATTGTATGAATAGCAATAACTTTATTTTTACTGAGTTATTATTTTTAATAGCCTCTCAGGGGGCCAATCTAAACCCAGAGGCAGTTCTAAGGATACAAGCTTTATGTACACCAGTTTGATACGCATAATCAGCGAAAGTGTAACCACTGTAAGTGAAATTAAAACGTAATTTTAACAAGTGGGCAAGGACTGTTTTTTAGCGTCTTTAAAGAGGTGGTTTATTTTTAAAGTTTGTCTATTAGTCAAAAAATTTCCTTTGAAATCCTTATATACTGAGTGCTGAGCTAAGAATACACAATGACAAATTTGGTTTACTAAGGATTTAACAAAACTGGCTTCCAAATAATTTTTTTTTTTTACACTGAAAGGTTTGAATTACACCTAAGGTCAGCTAGCGAATATCTTAAAAATTAATATACAATATTAAGTGTTCTAGCCTGAAGTCCTGTAATTTAAAGCAAAACTTCTGAGGCCAAAAGATTTATGAAAACACTAATGGAACTTTGAAGCCAAAGTATCCAAAAACCGACGGAAATATGTTCTAGTAACACCCTGATTATTACATGATGTTTGACAAAAAACGAGAAAAGGTAAAAGCTATAATAATAAAAAAAAAAAAAAAAAAAAAAAACAAAAACAACACAACAGGAAAACGATGGTGAATTCCACTGGTTGAAGATAACCCCTGTTTTCTCATTTCTTGTTGTTTTTTTATTTTTTTTTTTTACATTTTTGTCAAATATACAAAAACCTTTTGGGAAAACCAGAATGAAACTACTATTATGGTTCCAACTCTTCTTTTTTTTTCGACTGAATGCCTTTTGTAGAACCACTTTCATTTAATGATTCAGTTTTAAACTGAACCAAGTCAGATTTTTTTTCTTTTTTTGTCACAACACCTTTTAGTGCTAAGAATTCAAAGTACATATAGTCTTTAAAGTTCTTTTGCACATTCAAAATCCGAACGAACCAACTTCTAATGAAAATAAACACTATTAGTTTCATGTCTAACCCAAACCTAAACTAAATACTGTATTCAGAGGTACCTAAAATTTATAACAAATTAAAAAAAATTTATCAAACTAAAAAAAAAAAAAAAAATGATTTCAACTGTAAAATACACTAAGGGTATTCACATTTTCCCTAGCACTATTTATCAGTGTGCTACCTTCAACTAGTCTAGTCTATGGATTAGTGACACCTCTTCACTGCAAAAGAACTTGCGTAGGTCCTTCAGGAGATGCGATCCCATACGGGGCCATCACGATGAACTCGGTACAGACAGTTGAAAGTTGAGCCTCCTCCCAAGTTTTTACCCATATGATCTAGGCAAAAAAAACAAAAACACATGGAAAACACATTGCCCTCCTCTAAGACAAAGCTATTGCATTCACTAAGATACTTGGTTTCGCGCCTTTCTATTATTTTATGGTTAAGTTTCTACCATTCAGATTTCTATTATCTTTCTAATAATACGTGAAAAAACAAAGCAACCATTGATAGTTGAGAGAATTCGAAGTAGTAGATGGCGATAATGGGGCCTAAGGCGATGGCAGGGTCCCTCATAATGTTCAGTGTTGGGTTCTCCCCGGCATTCGAAGGCGTGTACGGCACAAAGTGTAGCTTGGTCGATGTCTAGAGAGGGAGACATCTTTGCTTCAACTGTGGCCGCAAATTCTTCAGAGGCCGTCATGGAGCGGCATATCGTTGTCGCCGTATGCGCCAACTGGCATGAAAAGATCTAAGTATAAGTAAGTTCTGCTGATTAATCCTACAACGGTGACTAAATGGTACAATGCTAATTAAATAGTCAGCTAGAATAAGGAATAATAAAAAGAAGTATAAAATAAAAGAAAACATCTAGTAATCAGTTAAACGTTTCATCTATAAGTATCAGTTCTAACATTCTGATACAGTAGTTTTCAAAGCTCGAGAACCGATGTAAAGATAGAAAGTATCACAACATTATCCAACAAAGGCATTCAACACTTCTTAATGAAAGCTCAGTTCTGTCAGAATAAGTTTAATTGCAACACCTGCTACATAACGTTTTCATTAACACATATTTTTTTTCGCGTCGAATCACACAAATATCAACGATTTTGCAAATGAGGAGTTGCGGAGGGGAGGTTTTAGGAATGAAAATATATTTTTAAAAATTGTTTCCCATATTTTAATTTATTCAGCCCATAAAATGTTAGGAGAGATGCCCACGAATCTGTCTAGCTAAACAAAAACGAAAACTTCTGCCAGGACTCAGCCTGGACCCGAGCAAAGTTTCTGTTTATGTTAAGATCTGCTTTAAAGAAGCTTCAAAAACCCTGCTTGTAAAATGTTCCTGTAAAATTGCAAAAATTTGAGATAAAGGCGTGAAATTACTGAAATTGTTCATTAAAAAATGAAGGTCAAAGGAAGTCGGTTGATTTACAGTTTGTCTCCGGTAAATATCGAAATAAAATAATCCATTCGACCCATTTTCTTGTCTTTTCATTTCTAAGTCACTAATGCTAGGGATAAGTGAAGATGAAAAGGTGAAGTTGGGTAATGAAAACATTGATCAGGTGGGCAGCTTCACTTACCTTGGTAGTATTATTAGTAAAGATGGTGGGAGCACTGAAGATGTTAAAAGTAGAATAGCCAAGGCTCAGTGTTTTTTTTTTCACAGTTAAAAAAAGTTTGGGAGAATAGGAAGATAAGTCTACAAATCAAAATTAGAATATTAGAAGCTACGGTGGTCAGATATGGTTCTGAAGCATGGGCGCTTCGAAAAGCGGATGAAGATTTGCTAGATGTTTTCCAGAGAAATTGCTTAAGGATTGTTCTGGGTACCCGGCTGACTGACCGTATTTCAAATAATAGGCTGTACGTAAAATGTGGTTCAATACCACTCTCTAGGGCTATAATGAAAGAAAGGTAGGGCACGTTGTGCGGATGAAGGATGACAGATTGCCGAAGATTGTTCTTTTCGGCCAACCGTCTAGGGCTAAACGGAAAGCAGGTCGTCCTCGTCTGGGGTGGGAGGAAGTCATAAAGAAAGATTTAAAGGAAATGGGAACTTCGTGGGAGGGTGTAAAAGGGAGGCTTAGAATAGCTTGGGATTGAGGAGGAGCGTGCGAGGCTATGTTGGCCACAGGCGGCTTGGTGCTGCGGTGAGTTGTAGTAGTTAGTAGTTTCATTTCTAAGAACATAATCACGGAAGACCCCTACTTTGGGCTTAATAATATACTCGCCGTATATAGTTTACTGTCCAAAAAGTTATTGTTATTAATAAGTGATAGTTTATTGTCCAAAAAGTAACAATATTATTTGGAAATAGCATAAAAATAAGGAATGTAATGGTACTACCTTTATTTACAATGTTTCCTGGTGAGAAATATTTGCTTTATATTAAAAAATAATCCTTTATTTAGCATGTTTCCTGGTAAGAAAGATTTGCTCTGTATTAAAATTTGAAGGTCAAAGGAAGTCGGTTGATTTACAGTTTGTCTCTGGTTTTAAGATTTTTGGATTTCAAATTGGATTTCATTCGCCCTCAAGTTCCCACCCAAAAAACCAAACAAATAAATGGAAATAAATTGCTTAGTTTTTGTTAAATTTGAGTATATTGGCGGGTATAATGAGTTGTTGTTTGGAAGGATTGTTGTGACCAGGAGCTGGGCAAGTGCAGTTTTTTTCTCTCTTTTTAAAATCTTACTCCTATGTTTATGGGGTTACTCTAAGCAAGCGGAAGCTTAAGGAGGGTTAATTGTTCAGTTGTGTTGCTTTTTTAGTGTTTTCTTTTTGTTTTTTTTTGTTTTCTTGAATGCAGAAAACTCCCCATTACTACATTAACTCAAAACAGATCCTTCTTTTACTTAATTCTTTTTCCATTCTGCGACTTTAATATTAATACGAAATCTATGAATTTTAATAAAACCTTTATCTTTATATGATCTATTCTTTGCAGTTTATATTGCTCTTGTCGGTATATACTGACATGTTTTATGTTTTTGGATCAATTCCAATTTAGGTTTTCTCAGCAGATTCAAATTTGTAGAGCATACCTGGCAGACACTGGGTCATAATGCTAAAAGCGATCCAAGATCCAGCTTCATATGTATAATTAGGGCAAGATACGACGTTTGAAAAGGGTTGTGAAAGGGTTTCCAGTGGGTTTGGGAATTCGTCTCTCTTTGGTTCCAGCTGGTCGGAGATTCCTCAGCAGCCAATGAATGCTAAAGTTACCTGTTTCGCAAAACTAAAACAGACAATTCCATTAGATTATTTCCCCCCATATAAAACATCTACCATAAGTGGGCATATACACAAAAATAAACACGAAAACAGAAAAGAAAGAAACAATACTCGACAAATTTGTAAACGCATAACACTCATCGGTATTCCACGCCATTCTCCATAAAAACGTCCTAACGCAATGAGCAATAACGCAAAAACGCAATAAACATTTCTCGATGAAGTCATCAAAATATCTACGAGCAGCGGGATATGCCTTTGAAAAAATTTGTCCCTTAAATTCACCAATCTTCTGGGATCTACTCAAAAATTGGTTCAGGCCATCCCCATCTTCCCTGCAGAGGGGGTTTTAGGTATCAGAAATTCCAAAAGAAAATTTTAAGACTTAGAAATCATTGTTGAATTAAAAGTGAATAAAACTCTTGTATATCATTTCATTGAGTGTTTTCTAGCATTATTTTTTTTAAGCCATTTTTTAATTTTCGGTTACTTTGGCCGAAGGATCGTTTTTTACTAGGATGTCGCTACTGCTGAAATGATGACATAAGGATTAAGTATGTAAAAATTCGATTATCAATGGTAACTTCGGTGAAGATATTAGCCCATTAAGAGCGAACCGAGGCAAAATGTCTAAACACATATCTAAAACAACGAAAAAAAAAAGCCCGGCAGCTTATGTGAATCCAGAGGCATATGGCATCAAATCCTTTCGTTCATCATTATCAAGAAGACTTGTGACCACAAATAGTGACCATAAATGGTCACTATTACACTAAAAACTTCTTAACTGAATTATTGATATGGCTTAATCTTACAAAATGAATTTTAGGGGTATGAGAGCTGTTTTAGGGACCTTCTCATGTTTTACGGACTTTTAGGGACCTAGTGGCAGCCCTGGTGTAGTGAAAAAAGTTCTCAAGGCTACAAAAAATTAACTTTGTTGTTTTATCTACCACCTACAGGCTATTTGCGAAAGTTAATAAAGCGATAACTTCTTTAATCAAGCTCAATCTTAAGATTAATGTATTTCACGCATTAACGTTAACTTAAGACTTAACGTATTTTACGGCTCCGAATTCTCCCTTCTTTGGGTGCATGCCCGTTTCAACCTATAAACCGTCTTATGTCAACCCTCCAGTCGTTCTTGTGCCGTTAGTGTTTCTTAAATCCGGAAGTAAAGACAGGGTACTTGTTTAGCCACTAATCTCATTTTCACTGGTTTAAGCCTTGTCTTCAATATGGTATTTGCAGACGAAGTCACCCATACTTTTTGAATTTTTCTAGTAGCCCACACCAGAAAATTTTTTCACATTTGAAGCGTCTTTTTCAAAAGTCTACTCCAATGAACAAAATGCTGTTTTTACTTGGCCGACTTGCATACATATAGGCTAACTTCAGAAGAAGTACAGACTCAAGTACTCAGAAGCTGCTTATGTCAAAAGGCTTACGTAATATGTAAATAGTTGTCTGTGTTTTCACTGTTTTTTCAGGTTAAAATTGGATTAATCCACACAACTGGTTTTTTAAGATGTCGAAATATTTTTGACTGCTCTAGTCTCTCTAATGTGAGTTCACGAATGACAAGGAGAAGTCAAAACTTTGTTGTCAGATACGGAACATTTGCGCCATTTTTTTTTAGGCGCTTGTGCACTGAATTGTTTAAATTATAAAATGTTCAAGGCTAATTTTTTAATTTAGAATAAAACTGAAATTTAGCACATTTTTAATAAAGAAATATTGCCTTTAGAGCGACTTTTTGACCTTTATAGTGGCTTTTAAGGTTGCCCTATTGCCTAAAAAAAACAAATTGCCCTAAAAACCAAATGACTTCTATTGCAATACAACTTCCCTTTTTATATATAGCTTTTGGCTGTTCTAAATAAAAACACATTTCGTATAGAAAGCCTGCAAGACTTTGAGCATCCAAAATGATCGCAATAGCATAGTCAAAAGAGTATCAGCACTTGATTTTTTTCTTTTTAATTTAAATAAAAAATAATCATTTTCTATGTTAAAACCAGGGCATGTTTTTGACAATATTTTGACAAGGTTTTTGACAACTAGAACCATGGGGTGGATTCAGATTAACTTGTATTGGAGCAACAATTATGACTTTTATGGCCCTTTCCGACAGATTTATATAAAAGCAAAGGAAAGTTGTGGCTGAACAAAATATGGCAAAATCGATTTGTTTTCTGATTCTTGCAATTGAAGGCGTACAATGCATAGTGAATCCTACCCATATCAAACGACTGAAAAACACTGCAAAATTTGTTTGTTTTCTCAGCAGCAGACACGAAATGCAACAAATTATATGATAAAGTTGTAAAAACTGTAAGAATTATAATTATCTATAGGGTTTACATAAGTTATATAAAATCATTGATGTGTGTCCCTTGAAACGAGCTTCAGTTGCCGTTCCTCTCAGTATCTTATTCTCTTTGGGTCACAGGTTGAGATTACCTACTTTACTTCTTAACCAGCGCAAAAGATTGATAAAGGTACTTACAAGCCAAAATGCAAGAGAAGCATACACTTGCTTTTCACAGGGAGCAGTATATAAAGGGTGGTTTATGTGGTATGCAACATAAAGAGCAAAGATCCAGTAGTATGCACAGTTGCGATAAAGGTGTCGTAACGGCATAGTGGCGTGAGAGAACCTATGAACAAACAATGTCTCCAGGATCCGCTTCAAGTAGTGAGCCGACCAGCAGGCAGCAGCAATACTGTAAAAAATGAACAACAATTATTCAAGAGCTAGTTGTTTCAGCAGGGCTACTCTGGAGTCGACTGAATTAGTGCTGAAATATTTGATACTGGCGAAACCAGACGTAGAGCTAAGACTAGTTTCAAGATGGTATCAATAACATCTCAATTAGTACTGAATTAGTACTGAATTAAACTGAATTAGTACTGAATTAGCCTTTGAACTGTGAGGACGCTAATTGGATTTAACTTTGAATTTAATTGTTTTGAAAAAAGTGTAATTGTTAGACAGTGAAGATATTGCGAAACGTTAAATTGGCTTGGGATTATACACCTTGGATTATCATTTAATTATGACAAAAAAAGAAAATAGGCCTGAGCCAATGAATCAAGCTCTGATTGAGTAGTAGTTCAGGTGTCTTTACCGCTTGCCCTGAGGGGTGGAATGAAATGCAAGTATTTGATTAGTTGAATTTTGCAAACGCTACAGAGTATTCCTGAAAGTTGGTTGTGATTCCTGAGGTAGCGTCGGGATTCAAACGCTGTTGGAAGTCGTCGGTGCAGGAGATAGGGGTGTTAGCCATGCCCAAATTAACGGTGGCTTAGCGAACTGCATGTCCGCATCGACGTGGATAAATAATAGGTGCCAGAATAGGTAAGAGAAATTATATATTTTATTTTATATGCACTTGCTATGGGGCGAAAAAGGAAGATTGCTAAAACTGTCCAAGTAGGATCTCTGTCTGTTGAGAACAGTTTGTTGAATTCGACCGTTTCATCCGAAGGGAATAACGATGTCGCTTCACTGAACACCCTGGCAGATGATTTTGCTAAGATGCTAACAATACTTACTGAGAATGGTAAAAAACTAGACTCTATAAACGATAGCATAAAAGTGTTAGAAAATCGTATGGTATCAGTGGAAAATACACAGTCTGAGCTAAAATCATAAGTTAATACTACGATTTCACGTGTTACACAGCTTGAATCTGATGTTCAAAGCTTAAGAAATCAAATGTCAATTATGACTAGGGAAACGAAAAAGTATGAAATTGGGAGTGCAGATCTGTCTCGTCGGCTTATGGCATCTGAGTATCGACATACAGAGACGAATCTTATCGTTTGGAATGCTCCCTGTGAAAATACCACCCAAGCCGAATCGTTTTTTGACCAGTTGTGTTTGGAGGGTCTAGGTCTGTCCATGGTCCCGAGGTTTCGAGTTGTTGGTAATGTCCGTAAGGAGCAACAGTATTTTAAAGTTGATGTTGGTTCTCGAGATGCGAAGGTCAGTGTGCTTAAGAACGGAAAGAAATTAAAAGGTAAAGTTATTGGACACCATAGAAATGTATCTGTTAGCGATGATGCACCAATATCAGTTCGTGAAGCTCGAAGGAAGTTGTATGTAAAGAAATCTAGATTAAATGCTATTGGAGTTTCATCATGGGTTTCTAATACAGTTCCACCATATATACAGATCGACCGTGGTGGTGTGGCGGCAAAATTTGGCTACGATGAGCCTATCCCTGGGTTATGTGACCAATAGATGGTTATATCAGGAATGGTGAATTAAGATTTTGTTAAGATATTTTTTTTTTTGTTTTGTATTTGTGTTTATGGAAAAGAAAAGTTGTTTTCATTCCATCACTTTTTGTTTTGTATTTTTTTTTTTTTTTCATTTATTTAGTTTTTGTTAGAATTTAGAATGGGTAAGTGGTAGACACCTGTAGAGTATTGTGTTTTCTTCAATTATAATTTTCTAGAATTCAGTAATGAAAAGAGTAAGCCTGTATGTGACAGGCTAGTGTTAGTGACAATTTTTTTTCACTTTTTTTGTATTCGTTTATTTATTTATACTATTTTTGTTAATATGTTTCTAATTATTTTTAGGTTATATCCTGTTTTTCCGGAGCTTCACTTACGTTGGATGCGGGACCACGGACCCTCCGAGTTATAGTAAGTTATTCAGTTGATTAGGTTTGGTTGCAACTACCCTCCTTTTCTTTTTTTTATATATATATATATTTATAAAAAATGGTAATTATTCGTAATGATCGTCTGGATTGGCTTGAGAATAATCCATTGAGTGTTTCGGATTTAGGAATAGGGGTACTTCACAGGGATTTTTATATGGGGGTAGATGATGTTTTACCGAAGGTTAATTATAAGTGCCCCGTTGATTTACATACTAGACGGGCACCGGATTAACTTGGAATTTTTCATGTGAATTGTCAGGGGTTAAATAGGCCTAGTACATTGGATTATTTGTCGGAGCTGTGTATGCTATCTGATTTTCATATTCTTGCACTTACTGAAACATGGTTAATGAATAATAATTCTGGAATATTGGATATTTTAAATTATTATATGTGGTTAAGAACCGTACTCACCATCAGCATGGAGGACTTGCCCTGTATATTAGAACTGATTTGAATGTGAAGGTTAGGGATGATTTGTCTGTTAATAGAGAGATGATTTTTGAGCGTTTTGTTGCGAAGGTTGATAAGAATGGTGACCCATTTTTTATTGCTGTTTGTTACCGCCCCCCTTCAGCTAGTGTAGATTGTTTTTTTTAGAATTATTAGAGCAACAAATGGACCTTCTAACTCGTAAGAACATGCCGTGTTTTGTGTTTGGAGATTTTAACATTGATTTGAAATTGTTAGCATCTAATTTAAAAGCCCGGAATTTTTTGAATTTAATGTTAGGTTATGGGATGCATCCTGCTGTATATATTTGTACTAGAGTGACGGAGTCATCTTCATCTATAATTGATAATGTATTTTTGAATGTTCCCCATGGTTCGTCGAGTGTTGTGTTAAATGATATTTCGGATCACTTTGGTTTGGCAATATTAGTTCCGGGTATATTTAAGAATATTAATATTAACAGTGATGCTCGCCCTAAGCCTAAGAAATTATTAGTTGATTCAAATTGTATTTCAAGATTTAAGCTTAGGATAGAACAGTTAGATTTTAAATTTTTACAAGAAGAATTAGATTTAAATTTGAAGTTTGAGCTTTGGTATGGTAAGATTAAGGATACGTTTTTGGAATGTTGTGAAGTGTCAGGAATACAGAAGAGAAGGGTGTCTCCGAATAAACCTTGGATTACAAAGAATTTGTTACAGTCAATTAATAGAAGACGCTTTTTATATAAGTTGTCAACAAGGAGCAATGATCCTCATGATAAAATAATATATAGAGTTTATAATAGTAGGTTAAACGCTGTACTCCGACAGGCTAAGGTAGAATATTATAAGGTTAAGTTTAAAAAAGTTGAGGGTAACCCGAGTAAAAAAGTTGAGGGTAACCCGAGTAAGACTTGAAATTGATTAAGTCGGTGACTTGTCCCTGGTATATATGAAAAGATGGTGCATCAGAAGATTGTGAGGAGGTGAATTATTTTTATTTCGTTCATCAGTTCAAGTTTTGAAGTCGATTTTACCTGTTATATCTAGTAATTTTTTAGGACTGTTTTTTTGAAGTCGATTTTAAATAATTGTTTAAAAGCTGGAATATTTCCCGATTGTCTAAAGTGCACGAATGTTATACCGATATTTAAAGGAGGGGATAAGCATTGTTTTAGTGATTATAGACCGATTTCTTTACTGCCATTTATTTCTAGAGTGTTTGAAAGGTTGATTCATAGTAGGATGGTAAGTTTTTGCAAGAAAAGACAATTTTTTAGTTCTAGTCAGTTTGGGTTTAGGAGTAATCATTCTACAGAGCATGCAGTTTTGTTTTTTAACAACTTTTATTAATGATGCTTTAGACAAGGGTCTGAAGATAGCTTCGATATTTTTGGATATTACTAAAGCATTTGACTCTGTTGATCATGATATACTAGTTCAAAAGCTATATAGTAGTGGTATACGTGGTGATTTTTTAAATGTGATAGTTAGTTTTCTTAGTGGAAGGACTCAGTGTGTCGTGATGGATGGAGTTACATCTAAAATTGAATATATTTCGATTGGAGTACCCCAGGGTTCCGTTTCGGGCCCTGTGTTGTTTTTGGTTTATATTAATGACCTTTGTAGAGCTTCAAGTAATGTGTCTTGTTCTTTAGACCTTGATACTTCCGGTACTAAAGGAATTCTACCATGTTTTGCTGATGACTCCCATTTTACTGTAGCTGCTAGAACTGAAAATGAGTTGATGACTATATTGAAACAAGGTATTTCTTCGATTGAAAAGTGGATGCGAGTAAATAAATTGAAACTGAATCATAATAAGTCGAATTTTTTGATTCATGGTAGAATTACTGGATATTATCCATTGATTAATAGGATATAAGTAGGGCACCATACTATTGTAAGATCTACTAGTACTAGATACCTTGGTGTTATAATTGGTGAAAGCCTTAGTTTTAAAGACCATGTTGCATCTGTTAGCAGCAAATTGTCTCGAAATATTGGTATTATGCGTAAACTTAGGTATCTTTTTCCGTGTGAAATTCTGAGAATGTTGTATTTTTCTATGGTTCACCCATATCTCATTTACTGTTGTATGGTTTGGTCGAAAACATTCGTAACTCACCTCCATCCACTCTGTGTAACACAGAATATGGCAATTAGAGTTCTG
The DNA here is from genome assembly GCA_027921565.1 of Artemia sinica. Lineage (NCBI taxonomy): Eukaryota > Metazoa > Arthropoda > Branchiopoda > Anostraca > Artemiidae > Artemia > Artemia sinica. The sequence goes on along the minus strand of CM051268.1, from coordinate 6,528,466 downwards.
AATGGTAATCAAATTGACCTATCTGTATCGGTGAGGCATCTTTACCGCGAGTATAAAATTCTACCGTTGGCAGGAATATGTGTATTCTATAATGCTCTGTTTATGTTTAAATATTTAGCTTCTGAGTTACCATCATGTTTTTCAGGAATGTTTAGTCTTGCGTCTACTATTCACGATCATTTGACACGATCTTCTCAGTTGGTGCGAAGACCAGCTATGGTCACGTCTAGGTCTAGGTTTTCAATTCGCCATGTTGTTCCGTTAGTTTGGGAGAGTTTGCCAGAGGATTTGAGGAATTTCGTAAGTTGCTAAAGAACCATTGTTTTGATGTGTATATTTTGAATGGATTATTCTATGTCAATTAAGTTATGTTTTTGAGGAGAGTTTAGTTGCAGCTGAATATGATCATAATTATTATAATTTTGTTGGGTATTGTTTGGAGGTTCGTTGGTTTTCGGGTCCGGTAAGTTGAGCTCTAATTATGTTTTTTTTTTTTTTTTTTTTTTTTTTTTTTTTTTTTTTTTTTTTTTTTTTTTTTTTTTTTTAGGAGGGGGTTTTTCTCCCGCACAGGCATGCTTCAGGGAATCGATGATGTATATTTATTTATTTTTTAAATAAACCCAGTGTTACATTCGAAAAAAAAACAGGAAAATTTAACATCTTCCCTGAAAGACACTGAAAAAAAAACCACAAGTTTTTTTTTTATCATATTAGACGTAAATAAAACCAGAAAAGCTAAAAAATAACATTTTTTCAAAATATTGTGAGAAAATTAATTATTTGAAAAATAATAGTAAGTCAATACGAGACAGGAGCTACTACTATTACTACTAATAACGCAGCCGCAGCACCAAGCTACCTGACGCGAACACAGCTGTGCACGTTCCTCATCAATTTCTATCTATTCAAAGCTGTCCTCTTTAGACCGTCCCAAGAAGGTCCAATTTCATTTAAATCCTTTTGTACCTCTTCATATCCCTTTCGGGAACGACCTGTTTTTCGTTTGGCCCTAGCAGGATGGCCAAAAAAGAAAGATTTTTGACAGTCTATCGTCCTTCGTTCAAGAAACGTGTCCTAGCCACCTCAACCTTTCTCTCATTATAGCCCTAGTAAGCGGGATAGAGCCACATTTTTCGTACAGCAAACTCTTTGACATACGGTCAGTCAGACGTGTATCAAAACAATCCGTAGACAATGCGTCTGGAAAACATCCAAAAAAATCCTCCTCCGTCTCCCAAAGCGCCCATATTTCAGAACCACGCGTGTCATCAATATAGCTTCCAATATTATAATCTCTGTTCACAGACTTATCTTCCTATTCTTCTAAACCTTTTCAACGGTGAAAAAAAAAAAACACTCTGGGCCTTGGCTATTCTGTTTTCACATCTTTACCACACCCACTGTATTTTTGCTAATAAAACTACCTAGGCAAGTGATACTATCCACTTGATCGATCTTCTCATTAGCAACATCACCTTTTCACCTTCATTTACTCCTTTTCTAAGCAGCTTAGTCTTCTAAACATTAATTTCCAGACATATTCTTACATCCCGAGCCCTCAAAAACCTCCAAAAAATCATTCATTTTGCGAACATTTTCATCCAGGGCGCTCAAATCATCAGCACAATTCAAGCCTAAGAGAGTTTTACTTTCCGATTTGGTTCCTTACTCTCCTCTAGTCTTTACCGTGTTCCTTAGGAAAATGTACATCAAAATGATCCATATAAGAGGGGATACAACGCAACCCTGTTTAACCCCTATTTCAACACAAAAACATGCTACTAACCTCATTTTCCAGCTTAACAGCAGCAAAGCTGTTCTCATACACATAACGAATCACTTTAATGTATTTATCTGTTATACCATACAAGGACAGGACCGGACGGACGTTTTCCTAAAATCAATGGGTGCTTACTTCTTTTCAAAAATTGTATTCACAATCTCCAGTAGGTTATATCTAACTTCACAATCACCATATTTCAAACACTCATTTATCACACTATCAGCATCAGAGACTCTGAGGCCTCTATCACAAGAGGCCTTATTATTTTCTAGTCCTTTTAGTACTGCCTCTAATTCTTCCTCGCAAAATAAATCTTCCTTCACTTCCAAATTATCACAAACTTTTTCATTCTTTTCAAAATATTCACAAGGTAAAAACTCGTCATGGTGTTGAGTCACCTAACATAAACATTTACTTGTAAACATATTTGAAGCCTCATATTTGAAACTTCCCTTCATATTTGAAGCCTCTTTTAAGGTCTCGTCCCATGAAAACAAGAAATATTCAACGCAAGTTTTTATTGTACCATCTTTCCCCTTTGCCTGTTTCTTTATTTAGGGTATTCCAGGGATGAAATTCATCCTTAGGAAATGCCCAAGCCACTTAGGTTATTCTTTCTTGAATCAACTACGAAGTTGAGTACTGACTTAAACTGAACCACTTTATTCACAAAGACTAGTGTTTGGCGCTTCACCACTCAACTTTTTGTCCGAAGTCATCTTTTTAATACTGTCTGAAAATCATCTGGTAGACATCATTTCCACGAAACTTAACCAACAAAACTCTACCCTTGCTACACTGAGCCAGGCACACTCAACCCATTCAAAATTCAGATATAAAAATTCAATCCAGACAGAGACACAAAACTCGACCCAATAAAGCACCATCAAAGCCAGTTCAACCTGATCAAATTCAATCTGGCAAAATTCAACCTATCTAAAATCCAACCCAGAAAAATCAGCTACTCAACCCACAAATATAATTTTCCATCACTTTAGACACTTAGCCCTCACTAATATAAAATCAGCCAGACGAAATTGGAAAACCAGCCATTCAACCTAAAAGTACAACATTCTAGAACTCAATATTTGTAAGCAACTTAACAGTTTACTCTGGTCAATTCTTAATCATACCAGCACGCAAAGAAAGACAGGGTAAATAATCCTCTCTCTTCCGAAGATTCGTATGAAATGCCTGATCCTCCAGGAAAACCTGAAAATTACAGCCTAAAAATACGTATTATCTTACGTTGACCATCTCTCTTGGAACAATCTTCCAAGAATCGGTCCTGTGGAGTTCAGAAGATAAAGTACTTGATCTAAAATTAGCCGGAGTCATATACCTAGTTGCACCTTATTGTTTCCAAGAGTGTGGAAAGTCAGTCTCAAAGGAGTAAAACTTTACTATTTTTTAGAGGAAAGGACAGATTGGACGCTCAGTCGTATAGCCTCATTTTTATCCGGAGCCAAGCTTCATTGCCATCTACATATTGAAGAAACACTTTTTAAAAAATACTAATAGAAGGGCGAATATTTTGACTTCACATTCGAAAGCCTTTATGAGAAAAAAAAAAAAAAAAAAAAAAAAAAAAAAAAAAAAAAAAAAAAAAAAAAAAAAAAAAAAAAAAAAAAAAAAAAAAAAAAAAAAAAAAAAAAAAAAAAAAAACAAGGTATGGTAACACATACCATAAAGTTGTTTCCCTTATTCTTTCTGTCCACCTTACCTTCATTCTTTCTGAACCCTCGCCAGCGTAAATTTTGGATAATAACAAGATACACATACTGAAAAATAGACCCATTTATACCCTTAAATAAACAGATTTTAAAAATACTAATATACAAAAAAGGACGCACCACCAAAATTTCCTAGGGAGAGGGGGGGGGGGGGCCATATTTTTTTTCAAAATTATGTTTTTTAACATGATATTACCATATACTTTTCGAATATTACAATAGTGTGTACTATTTGCAAGTTTTTGGTCTTCCAGGACAGGATGTAAATTACTGGTATACCCCCACCCTCCCGCAGACCCAAGAGGACACACTTAATAGCATATAGGGAAAAAAGAAAATAAGGAAAATAAGAGCAATCAGATCATCTTATCACATGGATCAACATGTAAGTACACAGAGAACGATCCGTTCAAGATCCATCTGAGTGCCCCCTTTCCCCATTAAAAAGACGATAAAATTCATATTAGTTGGTCTTAAAACCCTTTCTTCTTGCTTGTACACATATATATGATCCCCAAACCATCTAGAGGCCTGTGATGGGAGCATCTACATAATACGACAAAACAAAATAGTTGAAATTAGAATATATAAGCTGGACAAACTTTAAGAGTATTAAATCAAAATTCACCTAAAAAAAAAACTACTTAATCTTGAAAAAAAAGGAGGAGCAGGGCGAAAATTAAAATATATCCAGGCTAGCTAGTGAAAAAAAAAAAAAAAATGCATATAGGATTTTAAAAAAGCTTACTCTACAACAATTGGTTTTTCAGTTTCCTTTGCATCTCCATATAAAAAGCCATGGTCTTGTGTACACCCATAAATAGACAAAAAGAGGTCCAGCATATTCTGCCAAAAAAACTGTTTTCCATGCAACTTGCGGCCCAAGGTCCTAAAGCAACAGAAAAAGTACTTGATGTACATAATAATAACGATTCTCTATTTATTTTCCAAGGCTTTGTCCCTTTAGCAATTTTAGTTCAGGAACTGGATCGCTTTTGATAACTTTTATTTAACAAATGTAATTCCATAAGACCGAATGTTATTAAAAAAAAAAAAAAAAAAAAAAAAAAAAAAAAAAAAAAAAAAAAAAAAAAAAAAAAAAAAAAAAACCGCTTTTGAAACATCGTAAAAGAATATGTTTACTCCATTGCACTCCCAAGACGATACTTGAGGTGGGTTTTTTAAGGCCAAACGAGAATACTGAATAAACAAACAAAGCGAATATTTCGAGAGGGCAACCGCCTCTCTTCTTCAGCGCGAAATGAAATAATATATTTAAGGAAAGTGCCGAAGAAAAAAAAAAAACAACAAAAAAAAAAACACCAAAAATCAATGTGAAAAGAACCAAAAAACCAATGAAAAAACCTAAAAATTAAACGGTGAATAAAATTCAATAGAAGCCAAAAATTATAAGAATTAAAACCAAATATCTAACAACCCTTAAAGCGAGTCAATCGCCAAAATCCGCAAATTGCACAAAATCCAAAAAATTCTGAACTGCCATCGACGGATACTAGCGAGTTGTTCGCTACCCGCGATTTGCACACAATCCAAAAAACTATGAACTGCCATCAGAGTTGTTCGCTAGTATCCGTCGATAACAGTTCATAATTTTTTGGATTCTGTGCAAATCGCGGATACTGGCGAATGAATCGCTTTTATGGTTGTTAGGTATTTGGTTTTAATTCTTATAATTTTTGGCTTTTATTGAATTTTATTCATCTTTTAATTTTTTTGTTTTTTTCATTGGTTTTTCGGTTCTTTTCACATTGACTTTCCGCGTTTGTTTTTGTTGTTTTTTTTTTCTTTGGCACTTTCCTTCAACATATTATTTCGTTTCGCTCTGAAGAAGAGAGGCGGTTGTCCTATCGAAATATTCGCTTTGTTTTTGTTTATTCAGTATTCTCGTTGATCCTTAAAAACCCCATTTTTGATCGTTCCCTTTTCTTGTATTATGGCAGGCCAATGTGGTTTAAAAAATTATCTTCTAATAGGCGGATAATAATACTTCACATGCAGGATAAGGGGAATATCCTCTATTAAAAGTGTTGGTGTACATTGTCCTTTTTCAATTTTTCAACTGGCTCCGAATGATAAAAAAACCCTTCTGGCGCAAGGGCTTGGAGATATGTACGCATATGCCTACGTGTAGGGAGGGCAGCATCTCAAAACTGCACCAAAAGAATTTCTAAGAAAATTAACATATAACACTTAAAACATCCAAAAGCCCGATGAAAGTATATTTGTATCGTACTGGGGTAGAAAGCTCCTTCCTTTGGGGTTTTAATTGAGCCTTTTAGCCATAACAAATTCGGAGATTGGTGTACCTTTGGTAGGACGGACGGGGGGATCTGACACAGGCGGCACACTTATAGCCGCCTATAAGACGTTTTACATCCCTGTTTTTTCAATAGCGAGGATTTGAGCATACAGAAACAAGAATAGTACATCCACAATTAATGACACTTTTCAACTGTTTCCTCATTAAATGTTTTGCAACAGTCAAAGCGTCTAGTAGATATTTCGTTTCTATTATCATTAATAATACCGCTGATACTACTACTAACAACTCATTGCAGTAGCAATAACCTGCTGGGAATAGCAGACCTACGGACGTTCTTCTTTTACCCAAATCTACTCAAAGCTTTACTTTTTACCCTCCTTACAAAAAAAAAGATGTATGGAAGAATAGAAGATCAGTCTGCAAGCCAAGAAACGCAGTGGTGTTCACTTATGATATGATTTGCAACACTATCTTATGACTAAGAAATCTCTCATTTCCATAAATAACTGAAGAGTAGAGAACCTCCCTCAAAAAAAAAAAAAAAAAAAAAAAAAAAAAAAAAAAAAAAAAAAAATCTAATTCCCTTTAAATCCTTTCTTACAACCTCTTTCTACCCCATCCGGGGACGACAAACTTTTTGTTTTACCTCCAATGGATGGAGAGAAAAAGGCAGAGTCTTTGATAATCTATCATCCGCAAAACGAAGTCTAGTCATAAGAACCTTTCTATTATCGAAGCACTAGAAACTGGGATCGAACTATTAATCGCCCAGCTTATTATTTGACGTACGATCAGTCAAAAACACTACTTAAAGCCATCCTAAGCCAATTCCTGGGAAATATTTAACATATTCTTCTCGGCCTTTCGAGGGCCCACATTTCATAGCTATACATGACGACTGTCATTACCATAGCTTCCGATATTTTAATTTTACCAACTAGACCCTGTGCACCCCCCCTTCTTTACTAATAATACTGCACAGGCAAGTGAAGCTATCAACTTGATCGTTTTTCATTACCTAACATCATCTCTTCACGATAGCTTATTCCAGTCTAAGCAACATAATAATAATAATAATAATTTATTTATTACCCACTATAAAAAAGAAGCGGAGTACATCAAGAAAAAAAAAAAAAAAAAAAAAAAAAAAAAAAAAAAAAAAAAAAAAAAAAAAAAAAAAAAAGCAAACTTGCACAGTTAACAATTATTTACATAAAACGACGTAAATTATGGTGCGCAGTAAGACCTACAGATAACGACAGCTTTCCCGCAAGCACAGTCACTTTTTCCCGTAAATCAGGGAGGCCGAATCGCGATATTAGATGCCGGTTCCGGAACCACGGAGTCTCCTTAACTTTAATTTTCAAATCTCTTCTTGAACCTGATCTCAAGAAACTACCAAAAACTCATTCACTTAGCTAAGATCTTCAACTAGGACACAAATCATCTGTATAACCTAAGCCTTGGCAAGTTTTATCTATCCACAGATACCATGTTCTACCACAGCCTTCGAGTATTTTTAGGACAAAGTTCATTAAAACGATCCAGTTAACCTGGGATACGGTGTAATTAGGTCATTGTAAATGACGCGTCAAACCATGTCTAATATCAAAAACAATTTCAGTGAATTATTACACGATCCACAAGAAGTGACAGTACCGATGTTTGCTGATGACACGTCGCTTGTTTCTCTTGCAAGAACTGAGAAGGGATTACTTGAATTAAGTAAATAATCGTTAGACAAAGTTTCAACTTGAATGCGCGTAAACAAACTACAAGTTCACCCGGCTAAGACCATGGTCTTTGGTATATCGAAAGAACTGATCAGCGACTTACGGATAGATCAACTCAGCACTCTAGTTCAATTAATAATACACTTAAAAGCGGAAAAAAAACCAGAAAATTTTGACACTGCCATTGCAGAGCACATTTTTGAAAACCCAGACCATACTATTTTGTTTAATCAAGCTAGCCTAATTTCGCATGACAAAGGTATTGTCCAGCACTACAGAGAATCTGTTGAAATTTATAAATACCAACATTTAGGTCTAGCTTTGAACAGGGATTCAGGTGATTTAAGAAGAAATGAATCGTATTTCGGTTTTCTCAAAAGAGAAGCCTTAATAGTCCCAGATATAAACCTTATAACACTTTCCCAATCACTTAATCAGACACGTCAACAACCCCTTAAGTCTCAAAGAGTGTCCGCGAGGAATGCAATTATTAAAATCAGGATTCAGATGACATAGCTTTCAAACTCATTCAAAGCTGTTTCGTTTTGGTTTGAGTGAATGAATGTTTGTCTTTTATCTCAGTTATTCACTAGTATCCGTCGATGGCGGTTCAATTTTAAATTTCTTTACAAATCACGGATATTGGTGAATGACTCACTTTTATTGTTGTTTAGGCATTTGGTTTTAATTCTCAAATTTTTTTGGCTTCTATTGATTTTTATTCATCTTTTAATTTTTTGTTTTTTTTTCATTGATTTTTTTTTCACATTCACATTGACTTTCCGCGTTTTATTTGTTGGTTTGCGGCACTCGCATTGATTATATTTTTTGTTTCGCGCTGAAGAAGAGAGGCGTTCGTCCCCCCCCCTTGAAATATTCGCTTTGTTGTGTTTTTTCACTATTTTCATTTGGCCTTTAAAAACCCCATTTTTGCTCGTTTTTCTTTCTTTAAGTTGTGTCAGGCCAATGTGGTTTAAGAAATTAAAGGAAAAAACGTATCCTATTAATGATTCCTAAGCTATTATTCGCCATTTTTCTTTTCTTCTTCTTCTTTTGTTGTTTGAGGTGTGTCAAAAAGTATAGTGGATTATTTGGATGGTTTTTCTTTTTTGTTTTGGCCGTTACGGTGACTCCAGTAGCAACTCAGCAGGGGAATTATGATCTTTCATATCTATATATATATATATAATATATATATATATATATATATATATATATATATATATATATATATATTTATATTATACATATATATATATATATATATATATATATATATATATATATATATATATATATATATACATATATTGATATATATATATATATATATATATATATATATATATATATATATATATATATATATATATATATATATATATATATATATATATATATATATATATATATATATATATATATATATATATATATATATATATATATATATATATATATATATATATATATATATATATCTATATATATATATATATATATATATATATATATATATATATATATATATATATATATATATATATATATATATATATATACCTTTCCCCCCGTAAACCCCAAAAAACTAAAGTTTTAAAATTTTAGATGTTATGACGGTTAATGGTTCTGACGGATTTTTTTGTCGATTTTACGACGGATTTTGTCGATGTCCTGACATTAGTGGTCCTGACGGTTAGATATTATGACGCCTTCCCTCACCAGTGTAGACAAACTTATATGTCACAATATCACCTACCACCTAGATGTGGAAGAGGTTGAAGAGTTCTAGGATACGAGAAATCTCTTCAAGATTCGTAAAGGACGTTTGGAAGCTGGTGCTGAGACATTCACTAGCCATAACACAACTTCTAAAATTAATCTAAATCTGAATGTTAACAAAATAAAAAGCAGCCCAGCACCAGTTTTCAGATCAGTTGATATTCCGTTTATTATATACAAGATACGTCCTTTTGACAACCTGGATGCATGAAGTGTCACTTGATTTAGTTCAACATCTACTCAACATTCCCTGGCAGTCTCAACTTAATACTCTTACTCTTCCCAACACCCAGGATTCAACATGCCCCCTTTTCCATAATGAAATTAATATGTAAACACTGAACAAATTGTTTATTTTGCAACCCTTGCCACCAGGGCTGTGAGGGGCCATGTCATCCTCTTTGGATTATTTTTATATCTCCTTTTGACTATCTTTGACAAAACAGTTTGATCGAATGTGGTTTGGTTTTAGATGGGGAGAGGGGGGGAGTAGCGAAAAAGAAGTACAGAGCTTATCACTCCAATTCAATTTTAAGCTTTAAAAATGGCCTCAGAACTTTCGATTTTCCACTGGATAAGCCCTTTCTGCGATTGCTCTTAGATTAGTCACTGTGCCAACCTGTGGTGGCACAGTAGGATTATTCGCTGCCCGGGCATTCGTAACTCGAAGTTCACTTTCAACTGCAACAACCCACTACAGGGCTCAAAATTCAGGCTCCGTGATTAAACTACACAAAAGATTATGAGTTTGTTCTATAATACTCCAAACAAGAAGTAAAAGAGTTATTTATGAATAAAAAAGAATAAAAGCAGAATACATAGATAATTTCGGAGACCACACTGCCTTTCCATGACGATAAAATAAAAGTTCAAAATAGGAATAAAATCCTTTTTAATAGACAGTTTATAATAAATTTCACAAAAAATACCAGATATTTCGGTCACATATACAGTGACCGTCATCAGTAGTAATATCTGGTATTTTTTTGTGAAATTTATTATACACTGTCTATTAAAAAGGATTTTATCCCTATTTTGAACTTTTATTTTAAAGCAGAAGACAATATAAACTAAACATTCAGTTCACAAAAGTCATACTAACCACTGATTAACAACGATTAATTGGTGGACGGCGGCGGGTCTTCACCATTTTATGTATTGGTGTTTATGTATAGGCATGGGTATGATATGAACTTGCTACCGGAGTGTTTTAATGGTTTGTTTTATAGCCGACGGAATATATATAAACACAATACTAGGGATAGGAACGATTATTATACTCCACCTACAGTGTCCGCCAGGTCCACGTTTTCTTTTATTGTGAAGGGTATAAAATATTTGAAAAATGATATGAAGAAGATAGAAAATTTTATTGATTTTACAGGAAAACTGAAACAAAAAGTATTAAGTCAGTATGTTTTTGTATGTTTGTTTGTTTGTTTTATGTATGTATTGTATGTATGTTTTGTTTGTTTGTTTTGGAGGAGATTTGATTCGATTTAAGTAAGTTGTAACTATATTTGCTGGTTGGTGCGTGTGACCACAGAGCATGGTTGCTGTATGTAGTTGCTGCCCCCGTAGTATTATTATTATTTTCTATATATTTTTTTTCTTTTTCTTCTTTTTTTCTCTCTTTCTTGTATTATTGAATTTCAATTGAATTTTATATGTGTTTTTTTTTTTACCTGATTCATCCCACGTCAACCGTTTGGTTTTGGGTGAATCATATTGATTTGTGTATGTAAATTGTTGTTAAAAAGTTAAATAAATATATCAATACAAAACAGTGTTTTGAAATGACGGAAATCTAAACACAAATTGAACCTGTTATCACCTTCAAAAACAGTTGGCTGCCGTTTTTTATGTCAATTTGCTCCAGAGTAACTTTATCATCTAAGCCCTTTGAGCGCGGCTCTAGTCTCAATTCTTGTCTTTCTGGCTGGAGATGACCTTTCCTCTGTCGAATTTCATTTTTTAGTTCCCCAATTGTCATTGCAGGATCAGCCTTAAATAAAATAAACAAAACATATTAATTTTTTATATAAATAACAAGTAGAAAAACAAGGTTTGCTAGCTCTTTATCACTACGTGGATTTAACGTCACTTCTTCTGCAATCTTTACCAGCTATGCTGAGCACCAGAGGCCTTCATCCCTTGGGTGACATCAGATAAAGTCGGTTTTTCCGATTTTTTCAGGTTTCTGAGAATACCCAAGTTATCCTCTGGATGCTAAACTATTACGTATAAACTCTCATTTTCTTGGTTTAATAAAAAAAATAAAAAAAACCTTCTTCAAGAAAAGTAAAGATGAGAGACAATGCATAGCCGTTCTGTAATTGTTGTCGATTAACTAATAGTCACAGATTAAGTTTCAAAACATTTAAATTAAGTTTTATAGTTTAGAGCAAAGACAAATAGATAAACTCTTCTATTCTCAAGGTTTTTGTAAAAAAAAAAAAAAAAACTGTTTATAACATTGCGCTTCTATTAGAGCATTCGTTCTTGAAGTAATGGCAGAAAAGTCAATGTTAGCAAAGAATGAGGAGTGAAAGTTAATTTTCCTTCCCTTGACTTTCTCAAGTAAGGTTAATTTCCGCTCATTTGAGTTGAAATGTCGGTCTTCATTTTCTCTCAAAAACTGGATTTTTTACGTTCTGTGGGTTTATCACGTCATGTTTTGTATATATTATACATATGAGGGAAGCTCCATCAAAGACTGATCCATCCAAGCCACAGAAAAGGTATATACCCCTTGTCTTGTCACTTCCCTCTCCTCACTAGGGCTTTAGAACTCATAAGTCGAGGGTACAAACCTTCAATGGTCAGAAATAAAAGCTGAAATAGTCACTCTCCACTTGCTTCACTATAAAGGGCTAGGCACACGTAGCTGATTTCGGGAACCGATTTCAGCAAGGGTATATTCCACGTCGAGTGATTATAATTAATGATACTAAAAGGCGCGGCTTAGTGACGTTTTTATGTGATTAATCATCATTAATTACGATTGATTTACGATAATCATTAAATACGATTAAATACATGCCTAAAACTCTTAAGCCCTAGTACATTCCTTGTCTAGAACGTAATTAATGATGATTAATCACCAAAAAACCGTCAATAAGCCCCGCCTCTTAGCATCATTAATTATAATCACTCGACGTGGAATACACCCTAGCTAAAATCGGTTCCCGAAATCAGCTACGTGTGCCTAGCCCTTAACTGTTAAAGCATCGGTCTTTAACATTCATAAGCTAAACATAGCCTTGTGTCGTGTCAGCTCCCTCTGCAGTTAGCTTCGTTGTAACGAACTGTCAGTAGGGGTGACTTTGGCTAATACTAACCAAAGCAAAAAAAAAAAAGAGGGAGTTTTGATAAATCATAAAAACATCAAAAGAGTTAACGTTTTATACTGATTCCAAATACACAACATTCATTATCTTTCAAGTTACTCAGCAAAAACTATAAGCCGAAGAAAATTTGCAAGATTTTCACCAAGTTTTTATCGATTGAAAAATTTTATATATCATAGTTTCGTAAAAAAAAAAAAAATTATTCTAAATAAAGAACGCAAAATTTTGTCTTAAAAATCCCCGTCATATATAAACTAGGTTTATTAGTTTATTACTTTTTTTATATTAAAAATATGTGATACTTATGAGAAGGAATAAACTGCCAAGATCAACAGAGAAGTAGACAGCAGTTAAAATAGTATCACAAAATCGAACGAAGAAATGTGGACAGAAAGAGAAATACGAAAATAGTGCCTAACATACACACAAAAGGGGACTATAGGAGGTTCCTCAAATTGAGTACAAAAACAGACGCAAACAGGATGAGCAGGCAGAACCTCTTGAAAAACGTCAAGTTTTAAAAAGATATACCCACAGCAAGCAATATTGGGAGTTCTACTGCCGTATCTACTTCAGCAAGAATTAAAAGAAAATATGAGGACGATGAAATTTACCGACTTAAGCATCATTTCCTCATCGCTCAACAAAACAAAAAGTAAAGCCATCTATTTTTTTTCAAATGCATTTGATCACTATTATTACTTGTCGCTAGGTAAAAGAAAGTGCCAAAGACCACGTAAATTCTCACGAAGTTATTACGCTACCAATCATTTAGAAAGTATTTAACTCCAAGCAGCAGGAGGACTAGGGGGGGGGGGGGGTAGTCACCATTATATCTTGGGTAGGCCTGGGCATGATTTAAAAATGATTAGAAATATTTCTTTCACATGTTAAAAACAAGCAAGAAGCAGCATTAAAACTTAAGAGATTATTCCGTATATGAACCCTCCGTTCTTTACGCTAAGGTTAGACTTTTGTATTACTTCCTTAAGAGCTGCTGCTCAAGCATAAGGGCCGTTAATACGGAAGAAGAAGTTCTTTTCAAAGCCACTGTGAAACTTCGCATGGTTTAGTGGCCGCCTGCTCCTGAACCCCAAGCCCTTTACATTAGAGTTCGACTTTATTTTTCGATTCTTTAACACAATCGCTGAAAAATAACTTTACACCATAAAACCCTTTAAAACTTTAGAGTAAGATCGAGGCATCTAGGAGGCGGCAGCCACTAAACTACGAAATGTTTTAAGATGGCTTAAAATACTTATTAGTAGTTCTTAAAGAAATGAAACTAAAAGTCAAACTTTAGTGTAGAACAGGTTTTAGAAGGAAGAAGATCCTCATATATGGAATAATTTCTATCTTTTTGAAGTTTTCAAACTATTCGGAGTAAGAAACTGTAAGTAAGGAGCGACTCGGCACACTAGTAACCTAAACTCAAACAAACGAAATTTTGATACCAAGATGAACCAAAAGAACTGTAGTTCTATATTGATTCCAAAGACATAATATTCATTAAGTCTAGTGTTTACCCATCAACAGCTACTAGTCTGAGAAAATTTGCCAGATTTTTGACAAAGTGGGGACGCAAAGAGTCAAGGAACTTAGATTAAAATTGCACTATCTGATTCAGCATAGCCAATCAGAGAACCCTACTGTAAAGGTTTTAAGGTTTTATCTGCAAAAATGTTAATTTTTACCATGAAGATTACCAATCTGAAATTATACGAGAGACAATTCTGGTACACCAGAGACAATCTTTTGTAATTTCTGTGTGCTTAGTCGGGGTTTTAAAGCCATTATTGAGTACTACTGAATCATATTCTCAGTAGAGGCCACTTCCGGGCCACTCAGTGGGTTTCCAGGTGGCGGATAGGGGAGCATCTTGCAGATATGCAGGGTACCTCAAGGTAGGGAGGCACGGACCAAGGGGAGACCTGGTCTCTGGGGGCCTATAAATAAAGCTGGAAAACCCACATCTGGGGGCAATAAATTCAGACGGAGGAGGTGGAAGGCTCCGCTATTGTGCACTGGGTAGGGCCCATCAGCGCATGAGTAAGTCCCACCAGTCACAAACCTTCTCCCAGCAATGGGATAAATTTTTGGTGGTGCAGGTCACCAGAAGGGCGCATTTTCGGCATTAGATATGCCCGGCCCTGGTAGGAATAGAGAGGAGTGGCTTACCTCTCTCCTGAAATTGTACTGGATCCTTTCTTCTTAAAATAAAACGATGAAATACAAAAGATCAAGAAAGCGAACCAGTACTACCGCGTCCGGGATAACCGATGAGAGCCATTTGGGCAACCGACGATTTGACGACGGAGAATTTCGCAAACGGAGATCCTTTTGACAAGGTCGACAACTCCGACCATTGAGAGTATGTTATACCCAAAATCAGTTTTATCTATTGGATCCCTGAATGTTAGGACGCTTGCAGAACCAGGCAAAAATGATCTAATTCTCAATGAATTAAACTGATATAGATAAGATATAGCGGGACTCACAGAAACAAACCTACCTACCACTGGCGAAGAAAGGATCGGCAACGCTAGTCTGATAGTGTCTGGAAGAACCAATGGTGTCCATCGCTAAAAATTTGGCTTTTTTATGTCTAGTAGAGCACGGAGATCCCAGATTTCTTCAAAACCTGTGTCAGAACGGCTGATTATGATTTGAATAAAAGGATCACCGATCAACATCACGATCCTTCAAGTTTATGCTCCAGACTCCAGTAAGCCATATGTAGACTCTGAAAATTTCTACCTTCAACTGAAAAGCTTAGTGGACGCAGTTCCAAATAAAAACCTTGTCCTTGTCATTGGCAACTTCAGTACTATTGTTGGAACATATGTTGCTTGAAATGAGGATGCCTAGGGTGAATTTGGCCTTAGACAAATTAACGAGAGGGTAGAACGCCTTATTGAGTTCTGCAGAGATAAAGATATGACCATTACTAACACTCTCTTCCAACAGAGAGAACGAAAATGGACATCGCCGGATGGAAAACCTGTAATCTTATTGATTACATGCTCGTGAGTAGGCGGTGGAAGTTGTCCGTGCTAGATACTCTTATCCTTACTGATGGTGATTTTGACAGGGACCATTCCCTGTTCATGCCTGCACTGAATATACGTCTCAAATTGCCCACAAACCTGAAAAAAAGACCCACTCGTTTCAACACCCATCTCCTCAAAAACCTTCAAACCCGCCAGACCTATATCTAGAATAGTCTGCCGTGACCAAATAGGGGATCTTCTCTCAAATACCCTTTAACTCTATCTAAGCAGGATATTTACGAACTGATCACCGACTCGTCTAAAGTCATCAGCGATGTCACCATCTCTGTTTTAGGGTCAACAAAAAGGGATCGAAATTATCTCATTGTGTGATGAGAAGCAGAAACACAATACAAGTCAGAGAGGGAGAGAGAGAGCAGGGACAAATATAAGCAGTTGAAGCGCGCTATAGAAAAAGCTACCCGTAGAGCATCTTGCCTACATAAAAGACAGATACGAGGAGTGTCAGGATAATTTCAAGAAAGGTGACTGACACTTTATGTACAAGTTTGCGAGCTATCAAGCAAGAAAAGTCTCAGTTCCTACACGCTGCTACATTAAAACCACTCCCAGATAGAAAGCACAGAAGAGATGGATGAAGTATTTCAAAGAAAATCTTAATCTTAATATCCTTCCAATCCCTGTCGTCCTAGGCCTCTTTCCTGTTACTGTCTCAAACCCCGCCCACCATCCTTCCGCTCTTAAGTTGAAGACACCATCCGAGTACTGAAGGCAAATAATAGCCCTGGACCAGACGGAATACAAGCAGAGCTGCTGAAAATCCAGTGTGAACCACTTATAGATCTTTTTCACAGGATTGTATCTGCTGCTTGGCAAGAGGAGCATTTCCTGACTTCGTGTCCGAGGCCACAATCGTTCCACTACACAATAAAGGGCCAAAGTCAATATGTAGTAATTACCATCTCATTAGCCTAACAAGTCAAACCGCCAAAATTCTCACCAGTATCATACTTCAAAGTATGAGAGCCGTGTCTTCCTCAGTCATCCAAGAATGCCAAGCCGGTTTTCGCCTCGGGAAATCAACTACCGGCCAAATTTTCCCTCAGCACCAGATTTTAGAGAAATATCTGGAATACTGCCGTTACCTAAACCAGATCTTCATTGACTTCAAAAAAGCATTTGAATTTATTTGGAGAAACAGCCTCTGACATATCCTCCTCCTCCATCACGGAATTCCAGGAAACCTAGTCAACCTTATCAAAGATAATTACTCCAAATTTAGGAGTAGTGTAGTGTCATGACTAGAGAAGGTCTCACTGACAGCTGCCAACGTCTACAGGAGTCCTTCAACAGTTCTTGTTCCCAGAACGGTTTAAACTCTTCCTCACAACAATTTTATCCCTGGTGGAATCAACCTATAGCGCACATATAGCGGGTGTTCTAGCTTATACCGACGACATGGACGTAATGGCCGAAACGCATGAAGACCTACAAATCGTTGCTAAATAAGTCCTTAAAGCGACTAGTTCTTTTGGAATGATCATAAATGCATCCTAAACCAAGTCTATGTGCTGTTTATAAAGCCACAGGATACATTTAAGCCAGACCTGAAGCCTGACAGAAAGAGTATCCAGTGGGTTGAAGAGTTACCTTACCTCAGCAGTATAATCACCAATGACAACAACCAACAAAAGACATAATAAGAAAGGACGGCCTTGCAAGCTTCCAGTTTCAAAGCCTTTATGCCAATATTGCGAAGCAAGTATTTATCTTTATAACTTAAGACACGAATTTTTATATGTTGATTATCCCCATCACAATGTCCTGATGTGAAACATGCACATTGAAGGTAGATTAACAGTGTCGACTCAAAGCGTTTGAAACTAAGTGTTTCTGCTGCATTGCTGGTATTACCTACCTTGATCGAATCTCAAGCATTGAGCTGCTTGAGCGCCTTAAAATCAATCCTCACCAAGATCCAACTCCAGCTACTTCGTTGGCTCAGTCTAATAAAACGAATAAATCAGTCCCGTCTCCGCAAATCATCATTTTTGAAAGGCCAAATTCCCAGTTTCTCGCCCTCGTAGTCACCCCCCAAATAGGTGGAAAGTAAATTTTTGCGCCTCACCGCCTTTCCGACCTTCTTTGCCTAGCAGAAGACCCTGAGGCATACAGAAGACCTATCCACCCCATTACAAAGAAAGAGGTTCCAAGACGACCTCCAAGGACAGATGGAACTTAAGTCAAGTAAAACAATATATCTCATTGCCAATCTGAAATTATACGAGAGACAATTCATATGCATCAGAGACTATATTTTTGTCATTTCTGTGTGCTTATTTGGGCTTTCACAGTGATTGCAGCGCCGTGATTTGGATTGCAGCATTTTGGAGGTTATTAAGATGTGAGTTTTTCTTTATATCTTGCGTTTAATTTAACTTAATTTTTTTTTTCCCATTGATAAAAGGCTCCCGGAAGTGGAATCCAGATTTTTATTTATTTAAAGATTGTTTTTTTTTGTTCCACTGTTTTATTTAAATTATACTAGTTTTTTTCTCTCTTAAATTTAGTAAGCACACCTTGGAGGATAGCATGACTCCTCCCCCCCCCCACAGCTCTTAGGGAACCGGCTATTAGTTGAAAATTCGTCCATTATTTACGCATAGTATTTGTTATTGGGAAGTATACAGACATTTTTTGGGGGGCGGGGGTGGGGGGTTGCTGGGGATTATCCAAGGAGAGGATTTTCCATGGATGGGAAGTCTTCCGAGGTGAAAGGACCAAAAAGATAGGCGAGAAAATAGCACCCTTCCGGCACGTATTTTCTCGGGAGGGGTCGTTGGGGGAATTTCCATGGGAAGGGTTTTCTGTAGGGAAGGAAGTTGCTGGGGGTGAACTTTCCAGGAAAATTTTATACTGGAGGAATTTACCAGAATTCTTATACAAAATTCTTTTTATTTGTCATACTTTCTCTTAGTCAACTCAGTTTCTGATGTGGAGATGTTCTGGGGAAATTTGCCACCAGAGTCGGAATTATCTGGATGATTTTCATGGAAATTTTCCACAGGAGAAATTCTCCATGGGGAAATTCTTTGCGTGAACAACTTTCCACTGAGGATGGAGGATGGGGGGAGAAGCTTTCTATGGCAGGGGGAGTTTCCGGCATGAAAAACGATCAGATACTAGTCTTTTTCAAATGAAAGTATGCCAAGAAGAATTTTTCAGGTGGAGTCGTCTGCAAGAAATTTTCCAGAGGGATATTCAGCAAGGATATAATTGACCAATGGGGGAGGGGAGGGGTATTTCGCGCGAGAGGAACATAGAGGGGCATTGCCCCCTTCTCAGTCTTTGCTCTTTATGCTAGAGTTTGATTTTTCGTCCCAATTCTTCAAGAAAGACTCCTAAAACAGAAGAGCCATTTATTTAGAACAAGAAGCTATATTAAAAGTGATAAAACTTTTACCAAAAACTGTCCTTACCACAATAGTAGCCAGCTGCTTTGCTCCATGGACACTGACTATGCTAACCTAGAAAGAAAGCAAGCATTGTTCATTACAAAATGTCAAGAAAAAATCTTTAAAACCTTCAATCTTAAGCAACTAAATCCTCTCACTTTCAAGCATAAGGGCAAAAAAAAAAAAAAAAAAAAAGAAGATTGAGAAGAAAAAAAAAAAACAAAAAACAAACAGAAGATTAAACAAACAAATGGAGTTTAAAACAACAGAAATTATCGCAAACACGAGTAGGATTAACGCCCCTAAGATTCTTAATGGCCCGAGTGTCATCTGTGCTTTACTGAAAACATTTTTATTTAAGGTACTGTTTTTATTTGTTGTAAGAAAAGAAAATCTACCATAATAACCAAGATTAGTAGAAAGAACTAATGAACGCAAAGTCTCAGCAATTTTGGACTTATTAATGTTATAAAAGAGAAAATACAATTGCTGTTTTCAGCACTCTATTGATAGCCAATTGATATCTAATAGATTTCAGTATCATATTATATGTAGATTTCAGCAATCTTAGATTTCAAATAGTAGAAAGACTTGGAATAGAGTTATCAATAGCAGTAAATGTAGTCCCCCTGCCCAGTCATGATTAAACCTTATGAGTTTTATGTGCCATTATTTAATCAGTATGTTCAGAATAATTTTTCTATTCTACTTAGTTCGGTCCTGCCAGTGTCTATTTGACAACATAGAGTTCCTGCAATAAGTATGAGCAATTTACAGCAGAGGCTAAAGAAAGTAAAAAATTCAGATTTTCCACACAGTGACAGCATGTGTTTTAGGAATTTTGCTTGTGATTGCCTTTTTTGTTGAACCACCAGCAATTATTGTTTCAGATTTAGTTTTCAGCAATTATTTTTTTCAGATTTAGTCAGCTTTATGTAGCTCAATCTTTAGTTCCTGATAGTTTTCTTTTCGGTAGATTCATGTCTATCATAGGTAGCGCAATAGCGCTGCCTAAGTAAAGAACAATGTTGGCAAAATGTATTATGTATTTTTTTTTTGTCTTAGACCAGGGCACTTCGTGTCGAAGGAGTTGTCGTAGGAACTTCAAAAAGGGCTCATTCGATTGGAAATCGAAAGGGCTAGTGCCCTTTTTAATAGTCGAAAGTGATTAGAGCACAACTAACCCCCTCCCACGCCCACCATTTCCCAAAACAAATCCAATTAAAATTGTGATATAGCAATTTTGTTCAACGTAGTTGAAAGGTCTGGAATTTATGTCTTTGAAGATGACAACCCCTTCCCCTAGAGCCCTCAGGACAAGGATTGTAAGTTATGCCATTGGGGCATGTAATTTTTTTTTTTATAGAAACCATTGTCTTAGAAACTTCAAAAAGGGGTTATTCGATTGGAAACTGAGAGGACTAGTGTTCTTTTTATTAGTTGAAAGTGACCAGAGGGCAAATGCCCTAATAGCCAACTATAGTTAGCTAATTTTATAGTTTATATAGAACTCTATTGATAGGTGACTAGATGCCTAATGTAAGCTCAAGTATATATGTTAACATGAATGTATGCAAATTGGTTAATGTTGACATTCACCAATGAATGTCCAAAATACCTTTTTTCTCCTTGGATTTAGTCAGCGTTGCCAGTCAATTAAACGCAATTTTTCAATTTAACGCAAGGTTTGATGATGAAACAT
The DNA here is from genome assembly GCA_027921565.1 of Artemia sinica. Lineage (NCBI taxonomy): Eukaryota > Metazoa > Arthropoda > Branchiopoda > Anostraca > Artemiidae > Artemia > Artemia sinica. The sequence goes on along the minus strand of CM051268.1, from coordinate 6,507,633 downwards.
TAGGTTAGATTAGATTAGGTTGGGTTAGAGGAGGTTAGGTTGGTTTAAGTTAGCTTAATTAAGGTTTTTAACCCATTTATAACCTAGAAAAATGGGGCAAAAAAAACACCCCAAAAACCACCCAAAACCACAAAAAACCCCAAAAACCCCCCCACCCCGCCGCAAAAACCAACCTTAGGTGGTTTACACCTTATAAACCTACCCTAATCTAACTTAATCTAAATATTTTTAACCTAGCAATTTTTTAACCACAATTAACCTAATTAAAATCCAAATTTTTTAATTTCCAAAACACCAAAAAAAAAACACCCACAACCCCACAACAAAAATTAAAACCCGCCGCTGCGTGATGATTAAAAACTTACGATCGTATACGAAAGGAGCTGTCCCCTATTACCTTAATTTAACCTAAGCTAACTTTAACTTTTACGTTTTATAACTAAATAAACAGTTGTGAGAAACCCAACAACAAGTTTTTTTGTTTAACTGAAGTAAGGAGTTGTTGACATTAAAACTTCAGATAAAACAGAAATTATTCGTATACGAAAGGAGCTGTCCCCTCCTCACTGAAAGTAAGGAGCGACATTAAACTTAAGATAAACAGAAATTATTCCGTATACGAAAGGAGCTGTCCCCTTACGCCTCGCTTAAGTTTTTTATTGTTTAAAAAAATAGAGTTGTGAGAAAGAGTCAAAATTTAGCGTAAAGAGCAGGGTGTTGAGGAGGGGACAGCTCCTTTCATATACGGAATAATTTCTGTTTGTTTTAAGTTTTAATGTTGCTCCTTACTTTCAGTTAAAAAAACTTGTTTTTTTTTATTTGATTTTTGATCGTTTTTGAATTAATACAGGTTTTGATTTTGGCTCACCATGCATGAATAATTAAAACAAAATTTGCATATTAATTTTACTTTTATTTGGTTAAATGGCTTTCTCAAAAGTTGTTTAATTTTATTTACGAACGTTTTTATTAGTAATAAATACACGTAACTTATGAATTAACTTATGTAACAAACTTCTATATTCATATATTTCTAATACGTATATTAGGGGGTTCGCCCCCTAGTCAATGCCTCGCTCTTTACGCTAAAATTCGAATTTTTTGTTCCAATTCTTTAATTCGTTTTTTGATCGATAATTCGTTAATGATCGTTTTTTTTTTTTTAAATTATGCTGGGAAATCCGGCGCCCCCTTCATAGCAATGTCCCTTCCCCCATGGAAGGATCCTCCCACATAATCCCCGCCCCCCCCACCAGAAAAAATCCCCCTAAAAACGTCTGTATACTTCCCAATAACCAATACTATATGTAAACATTGGGTAAAGTTAATAACTTTCAGCCTTCCCCCTGGGGACTTTGAGAAATTAAGTCATCCTAAATGACATAGTTATTATATTTTCGACCATGCTGAACAAAATGGCTATCTCAAAATTTGTATTGGGTGACTTTGGAAAAAAATGAGCGTGGGAGGGGGCCTAGTTACCCTCCATTTATTTTGGTCACTTAAAATGGGCATTAGAAATTTTAATTTCCGTTCGAATGAGCCCTCCCACGATATTATAGGACCACTGGGTCAATACAATCAACCCTGGGAAAAAAAAAAACCCAAAAAACAAATAAACATGCATCTTTGATCCTTCTTCTGGCAAAAAAATACAATCACATTTTTGCAGATAGGAGCTTGAAACCTCTACAGTAGGGTTGTCTAATACGCTGAATATCATGGTGTTATTTTCATTGAGGTTCTACAACTTTTAGGGGGTGTTTCCTCCTTTTTTCGAAATTCAGGCAAATTTTTCTCAGTCACGTAACTTTTGATGGGCAGAACTAAACTTGATGAAACTTATATATTTGAAATCAGCATTAAAATCTGATTCTTTTCATGTATCTATTGGTATCAAAATTCCGTTTTCTAGAGTTTCGGTTACTATTGAGCTGAGTTGCTCCTTACTTACAGTTCATTACCACAAACTGTTTGGTGAGTTTAAATCATTTTGAATGCAGTTTCCTAATTGCTATTTCTTACATAATTCGTAGTCAAGAATTGTATTTTCAAATTGAATAGAATTACTTATATATTTGAAATCAGCATAAAAATCTGATTCTTTTGATGTATCTATTGATATCAAAATTCCGTTTTTTAGAGTTTTGGTTACTATTGAGCCGGGTTGCTCCATACTTACAGTTTGTTATCAAAAACTGTTTGATAGGTTGCATAACACTGAAAAAGCTGACTCACAAAGCTAATTGAATCAAAGCAGAGAAAAAGGAATGTCGACATAAACTAGGTTTTTTGGACATTCACGGTAACATATATATATATATATATATATATATATATATATATATATATATATATATATATATATATATATATATATATATATATATATATATATATATAAATAAGTAGGTTCTTAATAGCCAACCCTATAGTTTACACAGAACTTTACTGATAGCTGACTAATTTTAAACTCAACTTTATATATAACTTGGTTTTTAATAGCCAACTACTTAGCTAATTCTTTAGTGTAGATGGAACTCTATTCATAGCTAACTAGTTGGCTAATTTAAACTCAAGTTTACATTTAAGTAGAATCTTAATAGCCAACTAGTAAGCTAATTCTATAGTTTATATAGAACTCTATTGATAGCTGACTAATTTAAACTCAACTTTATATATAACTTGGATTTTAATAGCCAACTACTTAGCTAATTCTTTAGTATAGATGGAACTCTATTGATAGCTAACTAGTTGGCTAATTTAAACTCAAGTTTACATTTAAGTAGAATCTTAATAGCCAAATAGTAAGCTAATTCTATGGGCTAGTTTATACAGAAATTTTTTGATAGCTGACTAATTTAAACTCAACTTTATATAAAACTTGGATTTTAATAGCCAACTACTTAGTCAATTCTTTAGTGTACATAGAACTCTATTGATACCTAACTAGTTGGCTAATTTAAACTCAAGTTTACATATAAGCAGAATCTTAATAGCCAACTAGTATACTAATTCTATAGTTTATATAGAACTTTATTGATAGGTGGCAAGTTGGCTAATTTAGACACAAGTAAGTATAATAAATCTGATAAGATTATTAATAAGGATAATACATTATATTTGTCTGTGAATTTTAGTACTAAATAAATAGAAGATATTAATTTACACAGAATCTTAAACCAACAGAGAGTGAAAAATTCCCTTCCATGTAATTTGGTGTATAAAGATAGTCCAGTTTTAACATATAAATTTTCAAAAACGATTGGTCAAATGATTTTTAACTATAATTTAATACTTGATCAAACTTACGAACATGTTGTAACGGGGGATTTGTCCATTTAAAGCATCTTGATCTTCAAAATGTAATGAAGATGGGGTCTAAATTCCTCTTTCCTACCACATAAAGCCAGCAGGTATTCTTAGTGGATTAAAGAATGATTTAAATTTAGTTATTGATAAATGGTGCAAGAAGGAGAAAATTACTAAAGAAAGTTTTCAGAATGGGATGAATTTGATTTTGCACGAAATAGTGCACTAGTGCACGAAATATCATATATAGAATTAATCCTAATAATTCTGAGAAAAATTCAATATTTTATAATGCAAATATGAAACAAGCAATGAATTTTTTGTACCATAATTTGCCATAATTTGTCAGAAGCTCTACTGTGATATTTTGTCAAAAGAGTTACAAACAACAAATACATACGGAAAGGCTCATCTAGAGGAGAATAGTTTAAACTGAAAATATGGAAGAAAGAATTTTAAAAAAAATTCAATATTAAAATTAATGATAATGATAAAAAAGTTTCCTTTCTTATATTGGACAGTAAAATTTCATAAAAATCCACCAAAACCACGTTTTATTGCTCGGGCAGCGAGGTGTCCAACCAGAATTGCGGCCACTGACCTATCTTTAATTTTAGGAGAAATTAGAAATAAATTTAAAGCGTATTGCTCTGGAATTCAAATTTCTTCTGACTTTAATCCATATTGGAGTGTTAGTAATTCATTACAAGTGATCGGATTTTTGAAAATTGACACATTTAATAAAAAAAGCCTGATGGACGAATTTCTTTAGAAGTACTATTAGTTCAAGATGTTATAGCTTGGATATGATATGCGATTTATTGGAATTTGTTCTGTTCAGTACTTTTATAAGGTTTGATGGTAATTTATATAGCCTAAACAAATTGTTGACATTCCTATGGGTGGGAATGCTAGTCCATTTATAGCAGACTTGTTTTTAAGTCAATTAGAATATGAATATATGATAAAAAAAATAGCATCTGGATGATCTCTTAGCAATAAATTGCGCGGAGTTTATTGAGATTTCAAAAAATATTTATCCACCAGAGTTAATTTCAAAAAATATTTATCCACCAGAGTTAATTTTGGAGCCTAGTTATGGGATAGGACACTCTGACCATTTCTTAGATTTCAATATTAATATGTCAGATAATAATTTTTTTTTTAAATATATAATAAAACGGATGATTTTAATTTTGAAGTAATTAATTTTCCATTCCTTGAAATTAATATACATTCAAATATTACTTATTCAGCTTATTGTTCCCAATTATTTAGGTATGCAAGAATTTGCAGTAATTACACAGATTTTAAAAGTAGATGTAAAATGCTTAGCCAAAAACTGGTCTTAAGAGGTTTTTTCTGCCAATAAAATTAGTTGGCAATCTAAAAAATTTAGTTTTCTTTATCATGAACTTTTAGGTAAATATACAAAAAATTATAAAGAAATACTGAAAGATATATTTAATAAAATTTCTCTTTGAGTTCTCTTTTTTTTGGAATTTTGTATTTGTACATTGTTTCCAAACCAGCTTGAAGGACTTTAAATCTATAAGTGGTTCCAGATACCAATAAAACACTTTGTTTTATAACTCACGTCTGGAAAAGGCTTTAATTGTTCCAGAATTGTTTTTTGCGTTTCATTGATCCATGGGATTTCATTAAGGATAGAACCAGTCTTATTTTGTATGTAATTTTTGAATAGTTTTTACTACTATGCATGTATTTCATAAGTTTTACCTAACAAAGGGATACCATAAAGATCTTATGGTAGACCTCCACTGTGCCGGGTAAATAAAGTAAAGCGTCAAAACCCGTTAAGGCAGGTGGTATTCTTCTGATGAGCCCTAATGAAAGGTTACTACTTGGAAATATTTCGTTAGATTTAAGGTGCTTTTGCTTGTAAATTTACAATGACTTACATTTATTGATGATGACTTTGCATAAATTTGGACATTTCAATTTGGTTGACTGTTTGGTTATACTGTTTTGTCCTAGGTAATTGGATAGATGAGTAAGGTTAAAACCTCGTTCAAGTGCATATTTATCTCAATTGCTGGATTAGGATGACAGTCCTTTTCTTTTTTCTTTTTCTCTCTTTTCTTTTTTTTCTTTTTAAGCCAAGTAATTACCTCTAAAACATTATAGAACTCTATTGATAGCTCACAAGTTGGCTAATTTAAACTCAAGTTTATATATAAGCAGAATCTTAATAGCCAACTAGTTAGGTAATTCTATAGTGCATATAGAACTCTATTGATAACTGACTATTTGGCTAATTTAAACTCAAGTTTACATATAAGCAGAATCTTAATAGCCAACTAGTTAGCTAATTTTATAGTTTATATGGAACTCTATAGATAGATGACTAGTTGGCTAAATAAACTCAAGTTTATATATAAGTAGGATCTTACCACCAACTGGTAAGCCAATCTTATAGTTTAGACAGAATTCTATTGATAGCTGACTAATTTAAAATCAAGTGTATACATAGCTGGGATCTTAATAGCCAACTGCTTGCTAATTCTTTAGTGTATATAGAACTCTATTGTTAGCTGACTGATATGAGCCAAGTTTATATAGATATGGAATGTTAATGGCAAACTAGTTAGCTGATTTAATCTCGAACCTTAATAGTCAACTTGTAAGGTAATTCTATAGTGTATATAGAACTCTGTTGATAGCTGACTATTTGGCTAATTTAAACTGAAATTTCTATATTAGCAGAATCTTAATAGACAACTAGTAAGCTAATTCTATAGTTTATGTAGAACTTGTATTGATAGCTGACAAGTTTGCTAATTTAAACTCAAGGTTACATATAAGACTGCACGACTCTTCACAACAAATGGAAAATGTACCTACCTGCAGCCCTATAAAGTCCTAAATGGTGCTCTGTAAAGACTGGTTCTTGACCCACATTGTTTTTTCTTTATATTAATGACATAACACCCCCAATCACTAACCATTTAACACTTTATGCTAATGATTCAAACCTATTTGGTGTACCATACAGGCATGAGCAGACACATGGCTCCTCTCTTTTAATAGATCAAAATGTGTCACTTTTCATTTTGGTCACAATGATCCTTAGCACCAATCAGAGGCAACGATGTAGCGTTGCCTATAGTAAAGGCCACACGGCTCCAATGTTTTATTTTTATTTTTTTTTTCCCAGAGGCACTTCATATGGAAGGGGTCGCTGTAGAAGCTTCAAAGGGGGCTCATTCTATTGGAAATCGAGAGTTCTAGTGCCCTTTTTAATAGTCGAAAATGATTGGAGGGCAACTAGCCCCCCTCCCGCCCATCATTCCCCCAAACACATCCAATCAAAATTTTGAGATAGCCATTTTGTTCAGCGTAGTTGATTTCCAGATAGAACATATATTTTTGAGGAGTATACTCCCCTACAACCCTCAGGGCAAGGGTTTTAAGTTATGCCCTGGATGCATATAAGGTTTTTATAGAAGGTGTTGTCGTAGAAAACTTCAAAACAGGCTCATTCGATTGGAAATTAAAGAGCTAGTGCCCTTTTTAATAGTCGAAAGTGATTGGAGTGTAACTAGCCCCCCTCCAACCCCCACGTCCATCATTTCCCCAAACACATCCAATCAAAATTTTCCGATAGCCATTTTGTTCAGCGTAATTGATTTTCCAGATACAAAAAATATTTTTGAGGAGGATACTCCCCCACAACCCTCAGGACAAGGGTTTTAAGTCATGCCCTGGGGGCATATAAGGTCTTTATAGAAGGCGTTGTCGTAGAAAACTTCAAAACAGGCTCATTCGATTGGAAATTAAAGGGCTAGTGCCCTTTTTATTAGTCAAAAGTGATTGGAGTGCAACTAGCCCCCCCCCCCCACGCCAATCATTTCCCCAAACACATCCAATCAAAATTTTGAGATACCCATTTTGTTCAGCGTAGTTGATTTTCCAGATAGAAAATATGGTTTTGAGGAGGACACTCCCCCAGAACCTTCAGGGCAAGGGTTTTAAGATATGCCCTGGGGGCATATAAGGTTTTTATAGAAGGCGTTGTCGTAGAAACTTCAACTTCAAAAAAAAGACTCATTCAATTGGAAATTCTAAGGAGATAGTGCCCTTTTTAATAGTCGAAAGTGATTGGAGGGCAACTAGCCCCCCCCCCACACGCCCATCATTCCCCTAAACACATCCAATCAAAATTTTGAGATAGCCATTTTGTTCAGCATAGTTGATTTTCAGATAGAAAACATGTTTTTGAGGAGGACAATCCCCACAACCCTCAGGGCAAGGGTTTTAAGTTATGCCCTGGGGGCATATAAGGTTTTTATAGAAGGCGTTGTAATAGAAGCTTCAAAAAAGGCTCATTCGATTAGAAATTCAAAGGGATAGTACCCTTTTTAATAGTCAAAAGTGATTGGAGGGCAACTAGCCCCCCCCCCCCACGCCCATCATTCCCCCAAACACATCCAATCAAAATTTTGAGATAGCCATTTTTGTTCAGCGTAGTTGATTTCCAGATTGAAAATATATTTTTGAGGAGGACACTCCCCCACAACCCTCAGGGCAAGGGTTTTAATTTATGCCCTGGGGGCATATAAGGTTTTTATAGAAGGCGTTGTTTCATAGAAACTTCAAAACAGGCTCATTTGATCGGAAATTAAAGGGCTAGTGCCCTTTTTAATAGTCGAAAGTGATTGGAGGGCACTTAGCCCCCCCCCCCCCCACACCCATCATTTCCCCAAACACATCCAATCAAACTTTTGAGATAGCCATTTTGTTCAGTGTAGTTGATTTCCAGATAGAAAATATGTTTTTGAGGAGGACACTCCCCCACAACCCTCAGGGCAAGAGTTTTTTTAAGTTATGCCCTGGGGGCATATAAGGTTTTTATAGAGGGCGTTGTCGTAGAAACTTCAAAACAGGCACATTCAATTGCAAATTCAAAGGGCTAGTGTCCTTTTTAATAGTCGAAAGTGATTGGAGGGCAACTAGCCCCCCCATGCCCATCATTCCCCCAAACACATCCAATCCAATTTTTGAGATAGCCATTTTGTTCAGCGTATTTGATTTCCAGATAAAAAATATGTTTTTGAGGAGGACAATCCCCCACAACCCTCAGGGCAAGGGTTTTAAGTTATGCCCTGGGGGCATATAAGGTTTTTATAGAAGGCGGTGTCGTAGAAACTTCAAAAAAGGCTCATTCGATTGGAAATTCCGAGGGCTAGTGCCCTTTGTAACATTCGAAAGTGATTTGAGGGCAACTAACCCCCCTCTAACGCCCCCCCTTTTCCCCAAACACATCCAATCAAATTTTAAGACAGCCATTTTATTAAACGTAGTTTCAAGTTCTGGAAATTAGGTCTTTGAGGATTACAACTCCCCCAAAGCCCTCAGGGCAAGGGTTGTAATTTAAGGATTCTCTGAATCCTTCATATTATTTCTTATGGTAGGGATGCTCGTATAAACTTTAGAGAGGGCTCATTTGATTGAAAATTGAAAGTTCTTGTTCACTTTTTAAGAGTCAAAAGAGATTGAAGGGCAACTAGCCCCTCTTCCTCCTCCACGCCCCAAATGCATCAGATAAAAATTTTGAGATAGACATTTTGTTAAAATAGTTCAAAGTTCTAATAACAAAAAACTCTGGTGTCGACACAGCCCACCAGGGCCCAGGGGTAGGCGTTGTAAGTTATGCCCTGGGGCATAACTTATTAAGGGGGGTTTATAACTTATGGGAAGGGGTTTTGTACGGGAAGAACACATAGGAAAGCTATTATAATTATCCAATTATAAGGTTAAAATACATACTCTGTTATAGATACAAAATTGCTTTGGCACACAAATTCCTATTAAGGTCAATTCCAAACAGTCGTGATCCCTTTGTGTCAGGAGCTATTTTTTCAATCCATTCATTGTTGTCAATCGCTGTCCACAAGTTATGCAAGCTGTCTATTGTTCATATATAAGGTTTTTATCAAAAAGGTAATTGTATAGACTTTGAAAAAGCCTCATTCGATTTAAATTGAAAGTTCTAGATCCGTTTTTTAAAGTCAAGAATAATCGGACAGTAAGCCCCCCCCCCCATGCTATAAAAACTTGAAACTTTTTGCAATCAAAAACGAACAAAAACTAATTAAAAAAAACTTTCCGAAAATAAGTTTTTCAAGAAAAGTAAAGGCCATTTTAAAACTTAAGCTCAGGAGATAGAAATACCTGTTAAAATTCAAACTCAAAACGACCAGAAATTACTATTAAAGAATAAATGAAACCCAAGACGAACAGAAATTAAATAAACAATTATAGCAAAAACATACAACAAGTAATAATATAAATAAATAAATAGATCTTAAAGCGAGTAATGCTTAGATTGAATATGAAAATCAAGCTTAAAACGAAAACAAATATTTTGCTATTAAAGTATAAATGAAACTTAAAAGGAACAGAAATTAAATAAACAATCAATGCAAACAAACATAAAATATATATTAATGTAAATGAATAAATAAATCTTAAAACGAGTGAAACTTAAATTGAATATGCAAATCAAGTTTGAATCGAATAAAAATAACTACAAACAAGAGTTTGGGTATCGTCTCACTGCAGAAGCCTAAAACCTACTGCGTCATTGGCGCTTTACTGAAAACGAATTATATTACAAATGTTTTCTTTTGCACTTAATATTGAAAATAAATATTAAAATTACAGTAAAATTTTGAACTGATGAGCTTTTAGCAATTAATATCATTATGCATCAAATATTCAGTTTAATTTATTACTTCTTTTCAAGATTGGTCAAGACAAATATAGTTTTCACTACAAGCAAAATTTGGATACTGCCCCCTTCTTTAACTGTAAAAACCTAAAGCCTTCTGCGTCATTGGTGCTTTACTGAAAACGAATTACTCGTAAATTACAAATTTATTATTTTCCAGTTCTTACAGCATTGAAAATGAAAATAAAAATTACAGTGAAAAAAAATCTTGAACTGATGAATCTTTCAACAATTAATATCATTATATATCTAATATTCAATTTGATTTTGTTTATACTTTCCAAGACTGTTCAAGACTCATATAGTTTTGTCATTTTTTTTTAACTCTGCCATTTTTTTGTAACTAATTGTGTTAGTTTGTTATGAAAACACTCTATGGCTTCTAGGCATTTCTATTAGAGCAGAAAAGTGCACCTCAAACTTTGAGGAACATGCATTTTCTTGCATGAAACACCAAAATATAATAAAATGTCAAGTTTTGGAGTGTGTTCCACCACTCGCAAGCAAGTGCCATTGGTATTTTTGAATCCGCATGGTCAATTTTGGGGGTGGAGGGTAGGCTAATTCTCGTAGCAGCCCCATTCCGTCGTGGTATGGTTCATATTTTCAACATCTGGCGTCCGGACTATCATATAATCTACAAAGCATACAACTACCCTAAATCAGTATCAATAAATAAATGAAACCCAAAACGAACAAAAATTAAAATAAATATTAGAGTCAAACTCAAAACAAGCATAAATTAATGTGAGTAGGGTTCAAAACCCCTATGCTTTCTAAAAGCCAGAATATAATTTGTACCTTACTGAAAAAAATTCAAATGATTTTACTGAAAAAAGGGGCATTGTCAATTTAATATACATATGCTGATATTTATTCCCTAAAATCTTAATTAATTTTTGATTTCTTAAAGTTACAAAAGTGAAAATATTTCAAAGAATTGTTTTCAGTAAAGCGCCAATGATGCAGTAGGTTTTAGGCTTCTGCAGTGAGACGATACCCAAACTCTTGTTTGTAGTTATTTTTATTCGATTCAAACTTGATTTGCATATTCAATTTTAAGTTTCACTTGTTTTTTAAGATTTATTTATTCATTTACATTAATATATATTGTATGTTTGTTTGCATTGATTGTTTATTTAATTTCTGTTCGTTTTAAGTTTCATTATACTTTAATAGCAAAATATTTGTTTTCGTTTTAAGCTTAATTTTCATATTCAATCTAATCATTACTCGCTTTAAGATCTATTTATTTATTTGTATTATTACTTGTTGTATGTTTTTTGCTATGATTGTTTATTTAATTTCTGTTCGTCTTGAGTTTCATTTATTCTTTAATAGTAATTTCTGGTCATTTTGAGTTTGAATTTTAACAGGTTTTTGTATCTCCTGAGCTTAAGTTTAAAATAGCCTTTACTTTTCTTTGAAAAACTTATTTTTCGGAAAGTTTTTTTTTAATTAATATACTATTAATGATAACCAGACATCATCCTCTATTCCTCTCCCAATCTGTGCCAGAGTTAAACACCTGGGAATCACTATAAATAACCTTCTAGAGTTCCAAACACACTGCATAAACTGCTTCCAGAGTGAATTCAAGCCTTGGTGAGACCAGTTCTTCACTTTGGAACCTGCCTTGCTAGCTCTTTTTACAAAAGTGATATACAGCTGATAGAAGGTGTGCAAAGAAGGGCCACCAAATGCATCTCTAGACTTGGCAAGAAACCATATAGTGAAAAGCTGTCTACCCTAAAACTCTTGCCATTGACCTTCTAATGCAAGCACAGTGACATGCTACTCATATAAAAATATGTTGACCAACCCCAAAAAGAGCTCTTTACTCAGTTACACAAAGAAAGACAAACACTGGTCACTCTATGAAGCTTCATAAACTCAGAGGGTAGTTAACTAAAAAATTGGATAAAACAGTCTCTTAAACAGTGATTAGCCTATTTTATGTAGGCTATATATATATATATATATATATAATATATATATATTATATATATATATATATATATATATATATATATATATATATATATATATATATATATATATATATATATATATATATATATATATATATGATATATATATATAATATATATATATATATATATATATATAATATATATTATATATATATATATATATATATATATATATATATATATATATATATATATATATATATATATATATATATATATATATATATATATATATATATATATATATATATATATATAATATATATATATATATATATATATATATATATTATATATATATATATATATATATATATATATATATATATATATATATATATATATATATATATATATATATATAGATATATATATATATATATATATATATATATATAATATATATATATATATAGCAGGATGCTGATGCTATTTTTTATACCTAACCAACTCACATACTCTATCAGAAGTTGACATTTTGCAGTTGTGTCTACTCTTAACCCTAGAATTGTCCCCTTGATCATACCCATCTCTGATCACTGTTAACAAGTGGCCTTAAATTGCATCTATCCCAGCATTCTCCAAGCTAGAAGGCATGTCACTGGGTTGAAAACACAGTCACAACATCACAACTAGACCCCGGCGCTGCGCCAATGAGGGAAGACCGGCGGGACCAAAAACAGCGCGCCGCCGCCACGCTGCTGGTAAGATGTCAGCGGCGCGCCGTCGGCGCAATCAATGTTAACTGCAAACATTAATGTTTTCATCAGTCTTTCTCAAATCACAGCTTAAATTTACAACAGATTCAAGCTTATTCATGAGTTCAAAACTTCACAAGTCACTGGCTGGAAACTGGTCTACTTTGTTATTCATCAAGAGAAGTAGAAATCCGGTAGAAACGAAATGCCTGTGGCGTTTCAGAACCCTTGCATAATAGTCGAAATATCTATTAGCTATGTATTCTTAACATAAATGAAATAAAAAAAAAACAAGTTTTTTCAACTGAAAGTAAGGAACAACATTAAAACTTAAAACGAATAGAATCATTCCGTATATGAAAGGGGCTATCCCCTCCTCGACACCTCACTCTTTATGCCAAAGTTTTTATTGTTTAAAAAAATAGAGTTGTGAGAAAGTCAAACTTTAGCGTAAAGAGCGAGGCGTTGAGGAGGGGACAGCCCCTTTCATATATGGAATAATTTCTGTTCACTTTAAGTTTTAACGTCATTCCTTACTTTCAGTTAAAAAACTTTTTTTTTTTTTTATTTAATTTTTGAACGTTTTTAAATTAATGCAGGTTTTGATTTTAGCTTACCATACATGAATAATTAAAACAAAATTTGAATATTAATTTTACTTTTTTGGTTAAATAGCTTTCTTGAAACTTTGTTTAATTTTATTTACGAACGTTTTTATTAGTAATAAATATACGTAACTTACGAATTAACTTACACTAACGAACTCCTATATTCATATATTTTTAATACGTATATTAGAGGATTTGCCCCCTAGTCAATACCTTGCTCTTTAAGCTAAAGTTCAAATTTTGTTCCAATTCTTTAAAAATGACCCCTTAATCACAAATTCCATTAATAAGAATAAATAGCTCTTATGAAAGTTCTAAAAAATCTTTGGCTTAAAGAGCAAGGTATTGACTAGGGAGTGAACCCAATCTTATACGTAATGTTTTCTCTTGTTTTAAGTTTTGATGTTGCTCCTTACTTTGAGTTGAAAAACTTGTTTTTTCTTTATATAATTTCTGATCTTTTTTTTTTTTAAATAATGCTGGGAAATCCGGCGCCCCCTTCATAGCAATGTCCCATCCCCCATGAAAACTTCCTTCATGGAAAGATTCTCCCACATAACCCCGACCCCCCCCCCACACTACCAGAAAAAATCCCCCTGAAGACGTCTGTATACTTCCCAATAACCAATACTATATGTTAACATTGGGTAAAGTTCATAACTTTCAGCCCTCTCCCCGGGACTTTGGGGGATTAAGTCATCCTAAAAGACATAGTTATCATATTTTCGACCATGCTGAACAAAATGGCTATCTCAAAATTTTGATCGGGTGACTTTGGAAAAAATGAGCATGGGAGGGGGCCTAGTTGCCCTCCATTTTTTTTGGTCACTTAAAAAGGGCACTAGAACTTTTAATTTCTGTTCCAATGAGCCCTCCCACGATATTCTACGACCACTGGGTCGATATGATCACCTCTAAAAAAAAAAAAAAAAACAACAAATAAACATGCATCCATGATCTTTCTTCTGGCAAAAAATGCAAAATTCCACATTTTTGTAGATAGGAGCTTGAAACCTCTGCAGTAAGGTTCTTTGACACGCTGAATATGATGGTGTGATTTTCATTAAGGTTCTCTAGCTTTTAGGGGGTCTTTCCCCCTTTTTTCGAAAATCAGCTGAATTTTCTCAGGCACTTAACTTTTGATGGGTAGGACGAAACTTGATGAAACTTATATATTTGAAATCAGCATTAAAATCTGATTCTTTTGATGTATCTATTGGTATCGAAATTCCGTTTTCTAGAGTTTTGGTTACCATTGAGCTGGGTTGCTCCTTACTTACAGTTCATTACCACAAACTGCTTGATAATTATCAAAATTAGTATTTTTTTTTCATCAAGCATTACTGAGTACAAACTTCAAATACTGTATCACAAAATTCGTCAGTTATCTGGGTAAAAAATTTGAATATAAGTTTGAACTTAGAAGCTTAATGTTTTCATAATGCCCTTTGCCTATATCTGTTTTGTCAGCTTTAAAACAGTTGAAATGGGTGACTTTGATATTGATTTTTTTTTTTGCTCTTTTGGATTACTAAAAAGCCTTCCTTGTATTAAAAACTGGTTTTTAATCACAATTAAAAAAAAATATATATATTTTAAAGTTTTTTTTTGGCTTCTTGATAGAACATATGTCATATAGGCTAAGGCTGAACTGCTGCTTTTTTTTATTGCTTTTGGCTGCTCTTTTGGATATTATTCATTTTTTCTTTTGGGGATTAATTCCAAATTATAAACTCATAAATACCTAATATCAGCTAAATTATAAACTGCATCTAAAAGGAATAAATTTATCAAATTGAAAAATACATGATGAACACTTCACATGAGAACACTTCAATTACAATAAAACAAAAAACACTTAATGGTTTATTTAGTATGAAGAAAAATGAAGTGCCAGCTATTTTTTTAGGAAAAAAAGAGAAGCTCATCTGTTTTAAATGTAATTAAATGAAATAATATGCAGACTGAAGTAGCTCCAGGAAGATGCTGATATTTTCTTCCTAGTTCATAACTTTTAATCCAAGCAAAATGTTAGGAGACTTAGTGTCAGTTATTGAGTTTAAGCTTTGATTTCCAAATGCTCACAAAAATTACCAAATTTAAGAAAGTTGCAACAATAAGTCACCAGTGGTCAAAATACTCAAAAACTCTTCTTTGATCCTCACCAAGGCTCAAAGCTTCTGCTATGGTCATATCCATGGAAATCTCCAAAGAGTTTCTTTTTAAGAAACTCTTTGAGTGATTCAACAGGATCAAAAGTCCTTATTTCACTCCAAGCTGTGATTTAAGGTAATTTTTTTAAGGTAATTAAAATAGCTTTCAAGCAAAGTTAGGGTATTTAGCCTTTTTTTTTGCCTTTCTTCAAAGCTTTTAAAAAAAGTGTTACAATATTCCAAATGTTACATTTGTTATATTTGTGCACATTTTTGGTCATCATTTGTGATTGAATTTTTTAAACCACTGTAGATACATAAGAACATTGCGACATCTAGTAACATGTGGTCATAAGACTGTCAAAGACTCCTCCTTGAACCTCCCAAATTGAAAGATTTTATTATTACCTGGCCCTTTAATGTAACTTGGGCACTGGACCAAGGGCGCCATTGTCCCTCAAGTGCAATGTTAGGTGGGGATGTTGATATTGCTCTTGTCATACCAATTCATTTTTGTTTGAATCTGCCTGGTACTTATGAATGAATGTTTTCAAAGTAAACTTGTTTCATCAATAAGAAAAAAAAACGGGTTGGACACATGTGTCCCTTTCCCTTTGGATGATAAAACTATACAAGTGCTGTATCAAGTATAACTCACGAAAATCTTCTTAATTTTTGTCAACTTTTTGGCATCCCTGCTTTCAATAAAAAAAAAAAAAAAATCAAGGTACTATCACTTAGATTTAATAACTCCCTATGCCCCCCCCCCCTCTGGATACCATCTCTTCTTTCAAAAAAAAAAAAAATGAAGTATTATCATTTAAATATGATAGCTCCCTACCCCCCCCCCCCTCTGGATACCACCTTGATAGGATGCCATCTCTGCTTTAAATTCAAAAAAAAAAAAAACTTTTTGGTGTCCCAGCTTTCAATAAAAAAAATTTTGAGATATTATCATTTAAATGTAGTACCTCCCTACACCCCCCTCTGGATACTACCTTGATAAGATATGGTCTCAGCTTTACATTAAAAAAAAAAATTTACTTAATAATTAACAAGGTCACTCTATGGTTCAAACAAACATGCAAAATAACATTAAACAGCTTAGTGTTCCTTGAAAAAAAAAAAAAAATTGAGGGTATGAGTAAAGGGTACAAAGACAACAACAAAAATGTTGAAATTATTCAGATATACCTCAAATTATTGGAAAACTTAGTCATAGATGTGCATGGCATTAAATAAGATCCAAAGAATCTAATTAAAAGGGAACACACACAAAAGCCAAATTAGGCCAGTAGCCTATGAGAAATTGCAAAATACCCAAGACAATGAACAAGTCCCAATGGGGGGCCCTGGGTCTATCAAAATATTCCAATGGCTTCCCAGGGAATTTGATATCATTTTCTTCCATCTCCACTGTAAATGAAAAAAAAATAATTATCTTTCTGGCATCAATAAAAAAAAATAAAAAAATCATCTGCTTTCAGTAAATAAAAAAAAATATGAGGTATTATCATTTAAAAATGATAGCCCCCTATCTGCCCCCTATAGGCAATAATTTACAATTTTTTTATGAATCATATTTATGGGGTAACTTCCATTTCAATCTTTAATTCCCAGACCTTGTACATAGCTTAGTATAAGCTAAATTTTGTCTCAATAGAAGGGCTTTTTTTTGAGGGGGGGAGGGAGGGGGGTAAAATTTTTTCAGAAAGAAGAGTGTATTTCCTTTAATCTATCAGGTGTTCAACAATTGAGTATTAAACATTAAGAAACTCTTATCTAAAACAGCAAAGGAAAAAAAAATTCTGAAAACTTACAATTTAGCTGTAGAAACAATATGTTGGCTATCAATTTCAAAATTCAAATGAAGGGTGAAGCTGTATAGTAGTGAATGCATTCTATAATTCTATTCAACTTGAAAATAAAATTCTTGACTAGGAATGATGTAAGAAATAGCAATTGGGAAACTGCATTTGAATATGATTGAAACTCACCAAACAGTTTGTGGTAATGAACTGTAAGTAAGGAGCAACCAAGCTCAATAGTAACTGAAACTCTAGAAAACGGAATTTTGATACCAATAGATACATGAAAAGAATCAGATTTTAATGCTGATTTCAAATATATAAGTTTCATCAAGTTTAGTCTTACCCATCAAAAGCTATGCACATGAGAAAATTTGCCTGATTTTTGAAAAAAGGCAGAAACATCCCCTAAAATTTATAGAACCCTAATGAAAATCACACCATCAGAGTCAGTGTATCAGAGAACCCTACGTAAAGGTTTCAAGCTCCTATCTGCAGAAATGTGGAAATTTGTATTTTTTGCCAGAAGAAAGATCATGGATGCATGTTTATTTGTTTTTCTTTCCCAGGGGTGATTGTATTGGCCCAGTGGTCCTAGAATATTGTGAGAGGGCTCATTGGAACAGAAATTAAAAGTTCTAGTGCCCTTTTTAAGTGACAAAAAAATGGAGGCCAACTATGCTATCTCAAAATCAAAATTTTGAGATAGCCATTTTGTTCAGCATGGTTGAAAATATAATAACTAGTTCTTTTAGGATGACTTAATCCCCCAAAGTCCCCAGGGGAAGGGCTGAAAGTTATGAACTTTACCCAATGTTTACATATAGTATTGGTTATTGGAAAGTATACAGACTTTTTCAGGGTGATTTTTTTTCTGGTTGTGGGGGGAGGGGGGTGGAGGTTATGTGGGAGGATCTTTCCATGGAGTAAGTTTTCATGGAGGAAGGGACATTGCTATGAAGGGGGTGCAAGATTTCCCAGCATTATTTAAAAAATGATCAGAAATTAAATAAAAAAAAAATTTTTCAACTGAAAGTAAGGAGCAACATCAGAACTTAAAATGAACAGAAATTATTATGTATATGATTGGGTCCCAGCATTATTTGAAAAGAAGATCAGAAATTAAATAAAAAAAAGTTTTTTGACTGAAAGTAAGGATCAACATTAAAACTTAAAATGAATGTATATGATTGGGTCTGCCCCCTACTCATTACCTCACTCTTTAAGCCAAACATTTTTTAGTACTTTCATAAGAGCTATTTATTCTAATTAAGAGCCTTTGTGATTAAGGGGTCATTTTTAATGAATTGGAACAAAATTCAAACTTTAGCACAAAGAGCAAGATATTGACTAGGGGGCAAACCCCCTAATATACATATTAAAAATATGAATGAATATAGAAGTTTATTACATAAGTTAATTGGTAAGTTATGTATATTTATTACTAGCCTAATAAAAGGATTTGTAAATAAAATTAAACAATTTTCAAGAAAGATATTTAACCAAATAAAAGTAAAATGAATATGCAAATTTTGTTTTAATTATTCATGCACAGTGAGCCAAAATAAAAACCTGCATTAATTCAAAAATTAAATAAAAAAAACAAGTTTTTTTTAACTAAAAGTAAGGAGCAGCATTAAAACTTAAAAAACAGAAATTTGTCTGTAAATGAAAGGGGATGTCCCCTCCTCAATGCCTTGCTCTTTCTACTAAAGTTAGACTCTTTCTTACAACTTTTTTTTTTAAACAATACAAAACTTTAGCATAAAGAGTGAGGTGTTATTTGGCAGGGAAAGTCACTGGTGATAAATTGCTAGGGGTGGCACCATGATTGTGTGATTTTTGGGGAATGCCACCACCTCTGCTGGCAGCAGTGTGCCTACAGCAGCCAACCAGGCCTCTTGTTGGTGCTGTTTGGTTGATCCACCAGCATGGTGCCAGGGTCTAATAACAACCCTCTTTTTTATACATTGCTTAAAGTGCTTTAACTGCCATCTCAAAAATGGAGCCTAAGAGACCCAACATTGGACCTTATATTGCTCCAAAGTGCAAATTAGGGTAATAGGCTAAGCAGAATATTAAAAGCCAAAGAAGTGGGATCTTAATAGCCAATTCTACAGTTTACATAGATCTCTAATAACAAACCATATTTTAAACCAAAATTAGTTTATATAGAATCTTTGGCTGATTTTACCTCCATTGATTACAACTGAAACTATCAGAATTGTGAATAGCTAGATCTACTTTCTTCTGTTTCTTTCAGTTTTCTTATTAAGTCACTTTCAGTGTTGCCGGCATTACAAACCAAAAATAAGCCTGAAAAAACAAACCGAAAGTTCAAGGTGAGCCTTTCAAAAGCAAACCGTTTTTTTTCTTTCTTTCTTTTTTTTTTTTTGGGGGGGGGGGGGGTTAACATAAAGATTACGAACTATACCATCAAAAAGGCGTAATCAGTCTTTTTAATATTTTGTTTCAGCTTCTAGGGCTTGATTTGGCCTGTCCCTATGTCTACTTTGTTTAAGTACTTCTTGCTAGTTTTTGCACTTCACGGCTGCAATGAACCGTAGCTGTGTGAATACTTTTGTGAATTTCCTGGATCTACTATCCATGAGCAGTGTTTATACTCTTGAATATTAAAATTCGGGGACAAGTCTTAAAATTTGAAGTGTTTTCGGGGACAAGTCTTCAAGATTCGGGGATTTTTCAGGGAAAAAAACAAAATGGAATTTCGTTTGCGAAAATTTGGGAGCCAAAATTGTTTTAGCTTCGTTTTGTGGCTCAAGTAGAGCTTGGATCCGCTTAGAAAATCAAGTCTTTTTCAGATTAGGTGTTGTACGTTTTTTGAAAAAGTTTATTGCTGATAGTGTGGCAAAAACTTCAAAATTATTTTGAAAAAAAAAAAAAAAAAAATAGTGAACACATGCGAACTGTAAATCCAAGTAGCAATTTTTGATTAAGTCATTAATCTCAATAATTTAATAATAATATCTGAAAACAAAAATAAATTTTGTTTGCAGTTTCTAGATAGGTCGATTAAATAAACAAAATTCAACCTATAAGTAGGGCTACGTTGAAACTTAAAGCAAATAAGAACTAAATTAAACAAGTGAATTTAAACTTAAATTAAAAAGGAAATTTTGACGACAATTGAAACTTTATCGGTTTTTATGCTGCCGCTAAGATCTTAGGTGTTTTCCCCCTGAAAAATCCCCCCACGGAAGAAATGAAAAATACAAAATACCCTCCCCACCCATAAAAAATACCCCCCGCAAGAAGAAATACTCCAAGAAAAGAAATACCCCAAGCCCCGAAAAATACCTACCCCCCCCGTAGAAAGTACCCCCACGGAAAATAGCCCCCGTGGGAAGTCAAACCCCGTGAAAAAAAAATAACCTCGGAATATTCAACTCGCCCTCCTCCCCCCCCCCAAAACTGCGGAAAATACCCCCAATTATGAATTATAAATTATGGTTTCGTTTGGTTGCAAGCTTAGCTGAAAACCAAAATCGGAACATACTTTTTTAATTGTTTGTTTCTACTGCAACCAAACGGAACATACTTTTTTAATGTTTTTCCTATGTTTTCCTTCTTTTGGTTACCTTGTAATTACTATATAGTCCCCCAATTAACCCCCAACCCTCCCACCAGCCCTGTGGCCATCCATGTTCCAAATATAGTACTTATTGCATTCTTATTTTTATATCAGCCCATCTAATGTCTGGACATGATAGCTGTAGGCTACAAATCATATAAAACTTTCTTATTCTTTTTCTTCGGACTAATAATATTTGGCATTATTAACCAATAGTTCGTGATAAATAAGTCAGAAAATAAATATAAAACTTGACAAAAAAACAATATGAGCCTAATAACCAAATTTTTACCTTAAGCTGTAATTTAAATTTTCTTATGAATAATATTTTGGGGTAACTTCCGTTTAAATCCCTATTCCCTGACCTTGTACATAGTATATAGCTAAATTTTGCCTCATTAGGAGGGGGAGGGGTTGCGTATTTCTTATGGTAAGAAGATTGTATTTAGGGATAGTTCTTAAGAAGAAATAAACTATACCACAATTTTTTTAGATTCTCTTGTTTCTATCTCAGAATTAACCTTCATACAGAGTTATTAATTTTTCAAGCATTAGAAGTTGTAAAGGTAGGCTTAGGTTTTTAAACAAGTTTACTTCGCTATCCCGAATTTGAGCAGAATATATGTTTCGTAAAATTACCTTCGCCGAACCAACAGCTTTGCAAGACCGTAAAAAGATCCTAAAACTGCAGTTTCAAATATTACGCCTACTGAAAATACTACACGGGTGAAGGGACTAGAGTCCCTTCATTTGTGAGGGGAGTGCTGGGTGACTACGTTTGATGATAAAAGATGGTATGACAAATACAATTCTCAGATAAAAAAAAGAACTTAAATTTTACCCACCGAATTGAACAAAAATTTAAATGGTAAGAATTCCTGGTAAAAAGATCAATTCCGTCAGTATATTATGCACACAATCATTGAGTATTAAAGACTAATACAGTATATCCAAAACCAAAAATATCGAAAAAAAAAAAACAAAAACAAATTTAAACTAAAGATTCGGCTTTCAAAACAATTCTGCATCTTTAGAAGCTTAATTTCAAAACCCAAAATTCAACTGAGCGTTCCGTTAAACAACTTCAAATATAATTCTTGGCTAATTTTATCAAGATTGTTTTGACCACGAATGGTGTAAATTTATGAATCTTATAGCATTTGGAATACTGCATTCAAAACGGTTGAATGTAAATGCATGAAAATGATACTTTTGTGATTATATAAAGAACCGTCCATACTTAAATTTTATCGGTGTTGGTTTTTCTGCAAAGTAACACAGGAGACGAAAATTAACGAACAAGAGAGTAGTGAAAAATTATGGTATTTAAAGTAGTGTTTCCTAGGGATAGTCACTAGGGGTGACACCGTGGTTGAGGAATTTTCGGTGATTCCAGGAACCAATTTTTTTTCGGGGAGACATCGGTGAGTTTCTGTTTTTGGATAAATTTTCGATGAAGTCTCCGAAAATTCGAGGATAGTGGAGGCCCTTTCCGTAAGGTATTTCACGTTTGAAAATGCCTTACCTGTTTCAGCTAAAAGTTACCTGTTTGTGTCTGTTTGGCATGATTTTATATTACGTTATAAAATTTAAGTGTGGCGTTGATGGAAGATAGTGTGGATGAACATCTTATTTCGAAGGGAATATCTATGCACACTATTTGAACACTGAATAACTATAACTTTGTTTGATAATAGACCAAAGATCTCATTCTCTTTTAGCTTACGATTGTTACTAGTGTAGACCGAATACTTATAAGGTCTCACCTATTTTTCTGTCTGTGTCGTCAGGGCCGAGTGTATTAGCTCTGTTTTCATATTTTGTTCACTTTAAGAAAAAATTTCAGGTGTATTTTACAAATATATGTTACGGTAGAACAAAATAATAGTCAGGGACAATCAAATTGACAAATAGTGTTAACTTTTTTACCTGACATCCCGTGTCTAAAAGTCAAAATTGCGTTAACATTAGTAAAAGTATTGTATTCCTAAGATTTGACGTGAAACAGTTCCTTAAAAAGGAAGAAAATATTCAGCAACTGCATTGTTTGAACAAAAAATCATCAACAGCAATGCCCAATTTCCTTATTTCAATGACTGACTTTCTAACATGGTCATGAAACTTAAAATGGTGAATCCAGAAATCAGAAGAGTCTTATTAAGTTAATCCATCGCGATCCTGATTCCAGTTTGTTTTCTACAGTTCTCTTCACTGGTTACCTATAGCACTGAATTCTAAAATTAAAAATTATACTAAGATGCAGTTCAGCAAATATGAGTATAGACTGAGGTAAACACACTGTCAGAGAACGAATTCTTAGTTTCAAAAAGAGATTCAATGGCAAGATACAAACGTTTCAAAACTGAACTTGCAGGAATTTTGAAAATACCATGAAAGTGAACCTTTTGCATCCTTAGGGATGCACTGAAATGTAGAAATTTCAAATTACTTCACTATAGACCGTTGAAGCTCATATTTAAAGACCACAGGAATAACTTGGCATTTCTGAGGGTTAAGAGCAAAGCAATGATTCTCAGGAGGGAAGAACACACTTGTGGAAAAAACACCTAATACCTCTCTGTTAGCAACGTGCATCAACAGTCGAGACTACTCAGCATCTCCTGTTTTAATGCCCAAAGTCAGAAAAAATCTCCTCCGTGCTTAAAAGAACCACCAAGAAACTGGGATTTCAGGAAGATATTAAGCTTCTTGCTAGAAGCAAACACCTCCCACCCCAGGAAGAGAGATGGATCTTCAAGAGGATCATTGACTTCTTCCGAAGTCTTGATATTTTATAAAAGACGTCCTGAAATGGTAAGAAGAAGGATCGACAAGCAGATGAAGGGAAGGGTCCTGTCGCAAGAGCCATATGGGTACCTGCCGAGTATTTACTCTTAAATTGCGGGAAAAAGGTAGCAGGATCCTACGCTTCCCTTGTTGGGCCCTTATAAAAAAGCCTAATTATTTTTATTTTCCCCTTGGCAGAATATCAATTCAATGCCATGGAGAAGAATCAACCAACTTTGAAACCAGAAGGACCCCGAAGGAAAGAGTCCAAGTGCTTTCTAACAAAGAGGGATTTATTTTCTCCTTCACCTTGATAAGATCCTTCACCTTTTTCCTCGGAACATACTTTTTTAATTGTTTGTTTCTACTATGTTTTCCTTTCTTTTGGTTACCTTGTAATTACTATATAGTCCCCCAATTAACCCCCAACCCTCCCACCAACCCTGTGGCCATCCATGTTCCAAATATAGTACTTATTGCATTCTTATTTTTATATCAGCCCATCTAATGTCTGGACATGATAGCTGTAGGCTACAAATCATATAAAACTTTCTTATTCTTTTTCTTCGGACTAATAATATTTGGCATTATTAACCAATAGTTCGTGATAAATAAGTCAGAAAAAAATATAAAACTTGACAAAAAAACAATATGAGCCTAATAACCAGATTTTTACTTTAAGCCGTAATTTAAATTTTCTTATGAATAATATTTTTGGGGTAACTTCCGTTTAAATCCCTATTCCCTGACCTTGTACATAGTATATAGCTAAATTTTGCCTTATTATGAGGGGAGGGGTTGTGTATTTCTTATGGTAAGAAGATTGTATTTAGGGATAGTTCTTAAGAAGAAATAAATTATACCACATTTTTTAGATTCTCTTGTTTCTATCTCAGAATTAACCTTCATACAGAGTTATTAATTTTTCAAGCATTAGAAGTTGTAAAGGTAGGCTTAGGTTTTTAAACAAGTTTACTTCGCTATCCCGAATTTGAGCAGAATATATGTTTCGTAAAATTACCTTCGCCGAACCAACAGCTTTGCAAGACCGTAAAAAGATCCTAAAACTGCAGTTTCAAATATTACGCCCACTGAAAATACTACACGGGTGAAGGGACTAGAGTCCCTTCATTTGTGAGGGGAGTGCTGGGTGACTACGTTTGATGATAAAAGATGGTATGACAAATACAATTCTCAGATAAAAAAAAGAACTTAAATTTTACCCATCGAATTGAACAAAAATTTAAATGGTAAGAATTCCTGGTAAAAAGATCAATTCTGTCAGTATATTATGCACACAATCATTGAGTATTAAAGACTAATACAGTATATCCAAAACCAAAAATATCGAAAAAACAAAAACAAATTTAAACTTAAGATTCGGCTTTCAAAACAATTCTGCATCTTTAGAAGCTTAATTTCAAAACCCAAAATTCAACTGAGCGTTCCGTTAAACAACTTCAAATATAATTCTTGGCTAATTTTATCAAGATTGTTTTGACCACGAATGGTGTAAATTTATGAATCTTATAGCATTTGGAATACTGCATTCAAAATGGTTGAATGTAAATGCATGAAAATGATACTTTTGTGATTATATAAAGAACCGTCTATACTTAAATTTTATCGGTGTTGGTTTTTCTGCAAAGTACACACAGGAGACGAAATTTAACGAACAAGAGAGTAGTGAAAAATTATGGTATTTAAAGTAGTGTTTCCTAGGGATAGTCACTAGGGGTGACACCGTGGTTGAGGAATTTTCGGTGATTCCAGGAACCAATTTTTTTTCGGGGAGACATCGGTGAGTTTCTGTTTTTGGATAAATTTTCGATGAAGTCTCCGAAAATTCGAGGATAGTGGAGGCCCTTTCCGTAAGGTATTTCACGTTTGAAAATGCCTTACCTGTTTCAGCTAAAAGTTACCTGTTTGTGTCTGTTTGGCATGATTTTATATTACGTTATAAAATTTAAGTGTGGCGTTGATGGAAGATAGTGTGGATGAACATTCTTATTTCGAAGGGAATATCTATGCACACTATTTGAACACTGAATAACTATAACTTTGTTTGATAATAGATCAAAGATCTCATTCTGTTTTAGCTTACGATTGTTACTAGTGTAGACCGAATACTTATAAGGTCTCACCTATTTTTCTGTCTGTGTCGTCAGGGCCGAGTGTATTAGCTCTGTTTTCATATTTTGTTCACTTTAAGAAAAAAATTTCAGGTGTATTTTACAAATATATGTTACGGTTGAACAAAATAATAGTCAGGGACAATCAAATTGACAAATAGTGTTAACTTTTACCTGACATCCCCTGTCTAAAAGTCAAAATTGCGTTTAACATTAGTAAAAGTATTGTATTCCTAAGATTTGACGTGAAACAGTTCCTTAAAAAGGAAAAAAATATTCAGCAACTGCATTGTTTGAACGAAAAATTATCAACAGCAATGCTCACTTTCCTTATTTCAATGAATGACTTTCTAACATGGTCATGAACTTAAAATGGTGAATCCAGAAATCAGAAGAGTCTTATTATGTTAATCCATCGCGATCCTGATTCCAGCTTGTTTTCTACAGTTCTCTTCACTGGTTACCTATAGCACTGAATTCTAAAATTAAAAATTATACTAAGATGCAGTTCAGCAAATATGAGTATAGTAGTCTGAGGTAAACACACTGTCAGAGAACGAATTCTTAGTTTCAAAAAGAGATTCAATGGCAAGATACAAACGTTCAAAACTGAACTTGCAGGAATTTTGAAAATACCATGAAAGTGAACCTTTTGCATCCTTAGGGATGCACTGAAATGTAGAAATTTCAAATTACTTCACTATAGACCGTTGAAGCTCATATTTAAAGACCACAGGAATAACTTGGCATTTCTGAGGGTTAAGAGCAAAGCAATGATTCTCAGGAGGGAAGAAGACACTTGTGGAAAAAAACACCTAATACCTCTCTGTTAGCAACGTGCATCAACAGTCGAGACTACTCAGCATCTCCTGTTTTAATGCCCAAAGTCAGAAAAAATCTCCTCCGTGCTTAAAAGAACCACCAAGAAACTGGGATTTCAGGAAGATATTAAGCTTCTTGCTAGAAGCAAACACCTCCCACCCCAGGAAGAGAGATGGATCTTCAAGAGGATCATTGACTTCTTCCGAAGTCTTGATATTTTATAAAAGACGTCCTGAAAATGGTAAGAAGAAGGATCGACAAGCAGATGAAGGGAAGGGTCCTGTCGCAAGAGCCATATGGGTACCTGCCGAGTATTCACTCTTAAATTGCGGGAAAAAGGTAGCAGGATCCTATGCTTCCCTTGTTGGGCCCTTATAAAAAAGCCTAATTATTTTTATTTTCCCCTTGGCAGAATATCAATTCAATGCCATGGAGAAGAATCAACCAACTTTGAAACCAGAAGGACCCCGAAGGAAAGAGTCCAAGTGCTTTCTAACAAAGAGGGATTTATTTTCTCCTTCACCTTGATAAGAAGGTATATTTGGTTGACTTAAAAAAGCAACAAATTGGCTATGAAAATACAAAAGGTGTCATGTGACATATCTGTCAAAAATTGGTTATAAATCCATTCTATCAAACATCAGCCCTGCCGAACAAATTGGCTCAGTCAGAATGGACTTGTCTCCTTTCGTCCTTGAGGCCTTTTCAATTTTTTAACACTTCCAAACACGCTAGTAGAGAGGGGTAATTAAATACGAGGCGAACACAGCTGCTGCCATCTATAATCGAGTCTTAACGGGACAAGATCACGTGTCTCTTTCAAGGTCAATCAGAGAGTGTTTCTAAGTGTATTGACTCCGGGAAGAAGTTTGCACATGCGCACTGAATACTAACGGGGCAATGTATTGATCCGATAACGGGAACAGGATCACGTGTCTCTTTCTAGGCCAATCAGGGGATGTTTCTAAATGTATTGATCCGCTAACGAGACAGAATCATGTGTCTCTTTCTAGGTCAATCAGGGAGTTAAGTAAGGTTTCCCTTACATCACAATTCGCCCTTGAGATTTTGTTTATAATGGACATGCGTTGAGGTTAAATTATCATAGAGTCTCAAGGCATCATGGAGAGTAAATCTGATATTATTGATTTGGAAGCTTTAGCTACATCGATTTATAATGTGAGTTCTGTTTAGTAAATTTTTTTAGTTTTTTTCCATAAAAAAAATTTTTGTAATCCCCCTTCAGTATATTTAAATTCAGGATGTACCCCCCCCCCCCATACAAAAAATATCCACTACGCGATGTTTATAGTCGTTCGAAAGCATAAAACACGCTCTTTTTTTTACCATGTAAACCGGCCACTGTTAATGATTTTAATTCTTTCATTGGAAATAATTCCCGTTTTCGATAAATTTATACAAATTTCAATGCTTTCTATATTCTAGCAAAAGTGACAAATTACATCCGTCAACCTTAGATACTGATCCCCTTATGACATTAAGCCGTTAACTTGACTTTTATCAGTTCCATAAAGATTTAAATAGGGATAATTATTGACACCCGTCAAGTGCACATCCGGCTTTGCTAAATCCATATGAATTAGGACAGCAGAGATTTTGCTGAAAAAAAATACTTTTTTATTCCCTTCAAATTGACTGCAGTAAATCCTTTGAATTGCTAGGGGTGCGGGTGTTACTTATAATAAATAGTTTCATGTAGTATTTGTTTTCCATTTTGAGTACTCAGTGTTTATATGGGGGGGGGGATTAAGAAAAAGATACATACCTACTATGAGAATGTTTTATTGAAACGCGGGTCCTTTTAAATGATATAAACCTTTGACCCTAGAGGAATAATGTGCAAATATATGCGTTGCGTCTCTAGGCATGTTTTTAAATTTTTTTCTAAATGGTAAAGACAGAAACATTGATTTCTATG
Organism: Artemia sinica; assembly: GCA_027921565.1. Classification (NCBI taxonomy): domain Eukaryota; kingdom Metazoa; phylum Arthropoda; class Branchiopoda; order Anostraca; family Artemiidae; genus Artemia; species Artemia sinica. The sequence continues at coordinate 6,479,034 of CM051268.1, read as the reverse complement.
CTAAGGCCACAGACTACTGATTGTCAAGGTTTATTTTTCACAAGTTGTGTAATAAAAAAGTTTGATTTCTAAGCCTAGCTTCTTCATCGCAAATTTTACTTTTTGCTTTACTGAAAAGGGGGGAGGGGCTTCTTTGGGACAATGGCAGATGCTTTCTGGAGAAAATTATGCCTTAAAATATATTCTGTAGATGGGGGTACTAATTTTTCTTCTCTAACAGGGAGTCGTTATTCTATACTACTAATTTTTTCTTCTTTTTAAGGACAATTATGAGAAATGCCCAGCCCCCCTCCTCCTTAAAAGAGAGCTAAGGGTAATGACGCTACTCCCATGCAACGGCTGGAGATAGCTGGCCCATCCAGAGCCACCCACATCTGTTCCAGACCAGCACTGCCTGCCCAAGTCCCATCCGCGCCAGCCCCTATGCAGCCCACTCTCTGTTTACCTCTTTATCTTTATCTTTTAGAAAGCTAAAGAGAGAGTTGCGGGTAACTACAAAATGGTGAACCCCACTGCTCCATCCCCCAACCCAGTGACATCGCTGCCGCATCTGCATATCCCACTGACACTGCTGACCCGGCTGCACAAGAGCGTGACGTCACCACCCCGTCCATCCTCCGACAGGTGTTCCCAGTATCATCCGGCACTCAATTTCAGCCAGAATTTGGAGATGTTAGTATTTTTACCTCTAGTTTCTATCTGGTTATAGAAATATCTAACTATTTCTTTCAACTTTTTTAGGCCTTTATTTTCTCTATTTTTCAAGACAGTAAAAGCGTGTCAGAGATATTAAAAGACATTTTTCACTATTTTTCAACTTCATAAAATATAATGCTCTCATTTGAATCATATCAACTGCATGCATTCAGACTGTTGAATTAGGTTAGCGAAGCCAAAAAGGCACTATATTACGGTCATAATTTCCCATAGTAAGTAGCAAAATCTTTGCGATATAAACTGCTTTATTAACGAATGCTTAATCTTACCACTACAGATATTATAAAAATAACTTTCTATCGGAATGAGTTGTGTATCATCAAAGGGATAGGCTATTCATTTCAAACCAAGTAAAGACACCGGTTTTTTCCCAAAGCAGATCAAGAGTATTAATATGAATTGTAAATTTCTTATATTAAGTTGGAAATTGGAACTTTCAGGATATATAGAGTAGTTAGAGTAGTGAATTAACCAAATGCTACTACCACTACTACTAAGCGTGTTTAAATAATACGTAAATACTAAACCAATTTTAAAATTAGGGTGATTTAGACACTTTGAAAATAAGCTATTTTCTTTTATAGATTGCATTGGTTCCATATTCTTTGTCTCCCCCCTCATCAGTTGAAGAAGAAGAAGAAGAATTTGACGCATCTATGGAGTTTCATGCCATTCAAGACAACAAAACGTCACTTATCAACGAATGGCATGGTATCGTTAACTCCATTGAAATACCTTAAAATATTGACAATTTTCTAAGTAATTATTTTAATTTAGATAGTAGCACAGTTGAGCAAGGTAATGTAGCTAGTTCAGAGGGGCACTTGCCATTTCTAAGTCCAAATACTATGCAAATTTTAGATGATTTTGTCAATGAATTAACCAAGACCACCCCCCCTACCCGCTGATTTATTAGACATAGTTCCAGTTCAAACAACTGAAGTGACTTCGATAAATTCACACAGCCCTATTATTGAACAAAGCGGGGGAGGGGGTGGTGATGATATACAAGAGGGAGAGGGTAACAATACACAATTTACAAAACTTTCAGATTTTCATCAATCAAATTCAATATTTAATACAATAGTCGTCTATACCGCAACCTTTGGGGATCCCTTTAATTTGCTTATGGGGGGAATTTTTATATATGATCCTATAGATATTGTTCATGTATATGTAGATAAAATTCGTGCACTGCTAGAAAACCAGATTCAGTTTTTTTTTTTTTTGGGGGGGGGGGTTAGGGACTCTATCAAGGTTTCAATTGTTTTGAAGATATTTTATTTAAATAAGGGCACAAGTGAGGTATATGACCATTATGTACACACACCGAGATGCTAATGGTCCATCCCCATTTAGAAAATTATGAAACAGGTTTTATGCAATGGATAGACCACATTATTACGCATCTCGAAAATTATAATGAGAAAGGGAGTGGGTCAGTAGTTTTATTTATTGAAAATTTAAGTGTTAATATTTGTAAATTTAAAAAAGATTTTATTTTAAGAGGAGGAGGAGTGGGTGAAAGGCCATAGTTTTTAAAATATAAACCGCGATTTAGAGGGTTGTCAGGGCGTTCAGCGAATCTGTTTTGAAACAGGTCAAAAATGTTTTATATATGCTTTCCTCATATCAGCTTTCCGACCTTTGAAAGATGACGCTACAAAGAAAAATTTTAGAATATTGGGCTGTACTTGGGAAGGTGGGATCTGACTTTCCCCCTATAGATTTCACTTGTTTAGAGGGAAAATTCCCGATAACGCTAAGATCAATTGATATTTTCGGACGGGCGAATGACCATTTAAATATCGGCGTTACTGTGATTCAATATGAAACTGAATTTGAAAATGGGGCACGTTCTAATAAACAGGGGTTTTGTTCCCAGTAAGGGGCCCGTCAATTGAATTGGTGAAGCACTGGGTTTCGTTGTTGTACACAAAACCTAGTGAGCCCAATGCAATTGGCCATTTTAACCCAATTATAGATATCAGTAGAGATCTTTGGGAGGGTAAAACACATGGGACACGTTTCTACTGTCCAGCATGCCTGTCTAGATTTCATAGTGATTTAAAACTACAGAATCATATGAAACATTGTAGGCGGCATGGCTACCAGTCAGTGGAAACAGTTTTGGGTGACAGGGCCATCTTAAGATTTAAAAATTTCCAAAATACCGTCCTTCAAAGCAATAAAATCTCTTTGAACTGTGAAGCTAGGCTAGCGAATGTGAGCGATCATCGACTTCCAAATCGAATCAAAGAACATCAAGCTATTGCGGTTTCCTATGCCCACGCGCAAACCAATGGAGTTATTTCTCGTTTGAGAAATACACATTACCCAATGTTGTTGTCTGCAGAGGATCGTCTAGCGATTAAAAACAAAAAAAATATGCTGGGTTTGTAAGGGAGAATTTGAAGAGGGGGCTAAGGGGAAAGGGACTAGGGGGAAAAGAGGGGGGAAGGGGAAAGTCAGGGATCATAATCACTTGTGGCAGAAAATGTTGTCAGTGGTAGTAATTTTCGAGGTGTAGCACATCAGTCGTGCAATGTGAATGCAAGCCAGCCGTGTTTTTATACCGGTTTTCATTCACAATTCAAATTATGATTTAAAATTTATTTTACCGGCTTTGGCACGTATGCACAGGGAGGGAGGGGAGTAGATAGTCCACGGGTAAACAATTCATTTACCTACAATATTATCCTAAATCAGCTGAGAAGCTGGTGTGCTTCTCGAGTTGAAATGGAAGGCGGAGGATAATGGGCATACGTGCTGGAATAAAATCCGGTTTTTAGATTTATTTAGTTTATTCCCCAAGGCTTTGAGTCAATTGATTCAAGTACAGAAAAGCGACAATTTTACTAGTTCTCCTCTGCTTAAACAGTGCTTTCCAGACAGTGAAATGTATGACCTACTGACCTGTAAGGGCATATATGCATATGACTATTACCGTTTCTCTGGTGCACGTTTAAGCGAGGAGAAACAACTTCCAATTGAAGCTTTCTATAATTCACTTACCAATAGTGAATGCACTGCCGAGGAATATGAATTTGACGAGAGGCTTTGGGATAAGGGTAATTGTAAAAATGGGTGGGATTACTGTAGACTGTACTTGGCTAGTGACGTTTAAACTCTTTTAGATATTGTCTGTAAAAACACAGAACCAAATTTATTCAGAGTTTGGATTAGATCTAGGTTATTATTTTTCCACACCACATTTGGTGATGGACTTGATTTTAAAAATTAGTAGGGAGGAAAACCATTTTGTAGAAAGATCAATGAGGTGGGGTATGTTCACATGGGGATCGCGTTTTAACAACAGATATTAGTGGACAAGACACTGGTGTAAAGTCAAATGCAGTTTTCCTTGACATGAACTCATTGTACCTCTCGGCAATGTCTCACTACTATTTGCCGTGTGGAAACTATAAATGGCTTGAGAATCCTTGTGAGATCCCCGACATTCACACCGTCGAGGACAATGGGCCGCAAGGATGGTTTTTTGAAATTGACGGACACATACCATTGGAACTTCACGATTCTATCAAGGATTTTGTATTCCCTTGTGTCAATCGACCAGTGACCAAGGGATCGCTGAGCCCATACAATCGATCTTTGGTTGATGATATGGGCATGCACTGGACCCCCTCCAAGCAGAAACTGATTGCAGACCTAGACCCTAAACAGAATATCGTTTTTCACCATGTGCTTTTGCGATGGATGGTGAACAATGGTTTCAAGATCACAAAAATACATAGGGTCCTGCAATTCAGTCAGAAACCCTATTTGAAGAAGTTTATCAATACCTTTGTCGGTAAACGCTCTCAGGCAAAAAGAAAAGTTGAAAAGGAAATGTACAAGCTCATTTTAAATTCAGCGTTTTGCAAAATGTGTGAAAGCGTACGAAACAGATCACGTTGTGACGTCGTAACCTGCTCCCAAGAATGTGCACGAATTATAGCCGACCCTAATTTTACAGCATTCACGAGCATAGAGTCGGACATGCTTCTTCTACACAGGAAAAAGAGAAATGTTGTGCTGAAGAAGAATATAGCGGGAGGTAGTTCAGTACTGGAGATTTCCAAAAGCTCATATTGTTGTTTTTTTTGCAATGTGTGCAAGGTACAATGGCCAAGGGAGGGGGTGGTTCAAGTTTTATTATGGGGATACAGATTCTCGGCTGTTAAAAGTTAAAACTGGGGATTTATTAAATGATTTAGAAAAAGGGGTGTACATCAGCTCGCGGATGGATTTCACTAACTGGAATGCGTCCCTCTACCCCGAGTTGGTGAAACGTCAAGCTCCCAATCAGCTACTAATGTTAAAATCAGAGACGGGGAGCGAATTTAATATCCAATGGGGTGTTCCCCGGTTCTAAGGTTTATTGTGTAGAAACCCACGAAAAAGATGTAAAGCAAGCGTGTAAAGGGGTGCCTACACATTTTGTAAAAAATAATTTCAACATGAGTGTCTACAGAACCTGTGTAGATAGTTGTCGAGTACCAAGAGCACAAGTGCTAGCAATTCGATCTCTGCAGTATAGAAACTATACTGTTAGAGTTGAAAAGAATGCCACGCCATGTATATCTGACACGGTCTTTGTGCTCGAGAATGGTGTAAATATACTCCCCCACGGCCACTATCGAATTTCAGACCGGGTTGAATGTGTAGACTATCGCAACCAACTTGGTCTGGATAAAATTAACCTAACCTAAACTGATAAATTAACTTAAATGCTCAAATAGTAGTAAAACCTAACCTAACCCAACCTTACGCAATTAACGTAAATGCTCAAATGCAGTAGCAGTTATTGTATACAGTTTTTCCACGCGATTCCCAGGGGGGATGGGGGGTCCCGCCCGCGGCCGGCCTTCAGTCTGCGGCTCCCAACCGCGGCCGGCCCTCAGCCCCGGGGGGTGGGGTGGGGGGCCCTTAGGGGGGAGGGAGTATCTTTTAAATGTTGTCAATTGCTTGCAGGTTTCTAATATTCTATTCTAAGTGTTCAACTTTGCTATTGTTAGTGTTCGTGTTGTAAGTTGTTTATTTTTTGTCAATAAGTGAAAAATTTCGTTCTTATTGTTGTACAAATAGTGTGTGCTATTCATGCTTTACAGAAAGTGACAAAATTTTGTTCTTCATGCTATTGTTCATGTTGAACAAATAGTGTGTGCTATTGCTATTCGTGCTGCAGATTTTAAGTTGCACAAAATTTGATGTTAATAAATGAAAAATATTGTTGTTCTTGCTGTACAAAAAAGAAAACAAAGTGTTGATGTCAATATGTGAAAAATGTCGTACTTTTACAATGGTGCTGTTGTTAATAAATATTGTTGTTCTTGCTGTACAAATAAAGTGTTTTTTGTTAATAAATGCTGTTGTTGCTCTTGTCGAACGAAAAAGTGTGTGCTATTCATGCTGTACAGAAAAGTGTTAATGTCAAAAAATGAAAAATGTTGTTGTTGTACAATAGTGCTGTTGTTAATAAATATTGTTGTTCTTGCTGTACAAAACAAGTGTTTTTGTTAATAAATGCTATTGTTCTTGTTGAACAAAACAGTGTGTGCTATTCATACTGCACAGAAAAGTGTTAATGTCAATAAATGAAAGATGTTGTTGTAGTACAATAGTGCTGTTGTTAATGAATATTGTTGTTCTTGCTGTAAAAAAAGTGTTTTTGTTAATAAATGCTATTGTTCTTGTTGAACAAATAGTTTGTGTGCTATTCATGCTATACAAAAAAGTGTTGATGTTAATAGATGAATGGAATATTGTTTCTGTTGTTCTTGTACTAGATAGATCTATGGGAAAATTATTATTATTTATTCATTGGACAAGTGTGGTTTACAGTTAGTTGTAGTCCGACTGTTGTCAACAACAGCTGTAGCAACATGTATCAATTTAAAACACCATTCAGATCGTTTCTGTGTGGTCCATCAATGTCTGGGAAAACGAAACTTTTAGCTAAAATAATTCAAAACTGTAATAAATTTTGTTTGGAAAAACCAAAGCAAATTTATTATTGCTATAGTATTTGGCAGGAGTCCTAAAATAAAATAAAATCTATTGCAACATCCATGCCAATACAATTCATACGGGGACATGATGTTTTCAATAGTATTGAACCAAGCTCATGGCTGATTATTGATGATTTGGCTGAATCAATTGAACAGTTCTCACAGGAAATGCTACAGCTGTTTACCGTTCGCTCTCATCATGAACACATTTCCATAACCCTAATTCTATACAATCTGTTTCATCAGAGCAAATGTATGAGAACCCTTGCTTTGAATTGCACCATCTATATTATCTACCGAGTTTTTCGTGATTCTAGCTTGCTAATAACTCTCAATAAGCAAATATATCCAGGCGCTCCAAAATTTCTGCTGTCAGTCTTCACTCAGACGACAAATAAGCCCTATGGGTACATTTTGCTAGATCTTAATCAGAATACACCCGAGGATCTACGTGTAGTCACAGATATTTTCGACAAAGAAATTACAGTATATCTTCCAGTGAACAGTAGGAAAGGCTATTAGTTGCCATCATGACATTGAAGAAAATACACGAACAACGGCATTTATTTTCCATTTTAGGCACTTCAAAACCTCCACTCAGGAAGGCCATATTCATACGCGGTGTTGGCAAAGAATTTATTAATCTAATATTTGAACTTTGTTTAAATTTAACTGATGGCAATGTACAATTGTCAGAAGGTGTTAGACAACAGACAAAGCAACATCGTTCCACTGTACGTGGCTTGGCTTGCAAAAACAAAGGAAATTTTTTTTAAAAGAAAACGTCTCCTTCAAGCGGTCGGTAGCTTTTTTACTCTTTCACTACCAATAATTGAAGGACTTGTAAATAGTTTTCTCTAGATGGCTAAACCCTGTAAATAAACGCCATTTGAGCTTGTCTTCTCACCCGTGGAACATTTTGAACACAATCTAAGCAAATTCATTAATGACGAAAATATTGCCGATGATAAAAAGCTAGTTTCACTTCAAGATGCATTGCGACGTGTGGAAAAACATATACCTTATCGTAAGAGACCCGCCGTCACAGATCCCTCTAAACAGGAAGCATCTCCTCAAGATTCAGCAGCACTGCAATCAAAGGAGAAGGAATTGAATTCAATTGTATCGAAAATTGGAAACCTATTGCCAGAGTAAAAGAGTATAATTATATCTCATGTTGGAATCTGGTGGTGGTGATGATCATTAAGTTCAAGTCGATAGCACAGAGAAACGAATTATACTCAGGGAAAAAAGTTATATTCTAGTTGATTTAATTTGTGATATGGTGACGAATCGTAAAGGACTTTTATCATTTGACAATAATCTATACACCTTTCTAAATGCATCAAACTTCCCCAAAAGTCTTATTAGCAATAAGCAAATTCTAAAGAAACTAAGAGAATATAGTCCTCCAACAATGCCAATATCATTTAAAAAAGAAGAAGATTCAATATTGGAAAATACTAGCAGCAGCAGCAGCAGCAGTAATGATTTTATAACACCAACGATGGCTGCTGGACAAAACAACGAAGACGTATTGATTCACCCTCCAGTGTGCAAAAAGGGAGTGGACATTACACTTAGCGTTTGCGTTCAAAATGGTTTAAGTTCTGAAACATGTCAATGAAAATATTGGTGAAGGGAAATTATTTATGGAGTACTGAACTTTTTAAGGTGTCCAAAATCCTATAAACGACATATCGGCTACGAGACATCAAAGATGATGAGATTCTCGGTGGGTTTTCATGAATACGAACTACAAAAAAGTTAGAATCACTAGTGAAACTTATCAAATTGAAAAGATATTAAAGATTCGTACTGGCAGGGACCAGAGACATTTGCTTGTTCGCTGGCTAGGATACAACTCTGATTTTGATTCTGGGTTGCAGTTGAAGACATTAACAATGCCCAATGATTTCTATGTGACTTTCATGTCCAATGTTTCTGATCCTCTCTACAATGATTTGAATAGAACAAATGATTTTTGGACAAAACTCTCCCCAACCATCAAATTCGACGACGATGGAAAGTATGAAGTGGCTCTTGTCGACTGGTATTCTCAAAAATACATATGACATCCTGAGAAAAGATCGCAAATATGATATAAAAATTAGACCCTATGATTGGCCGCACCCTCATATGATCAAGAACAAATTCAAAAGATCAATTGGATGAATTATCCATACATTGAATTACCCTATGAAGAACTAACCTGTATGAATGATTTATGTCGTTCTATCAATAAAAGAATTTCCGCTCGTAAAAAAGGAGCCTTTCATTTCAAGGTATTAAAAGGAGGAGGGCAAGGTCTACATTAGTTCGGAATCATTTCCGATGAAAAGGTTATTGTCCATGATAATCTAAAAGATGTTCTTGGCTATTTAAGCTCAACATAATCAATGGTAAAAGTGCTGGAAACACTAATTTTATTTTTGCTGACTACCCGCCTGCCTTCTCAAAGGCCGTTCGTCAATGTCTGCTAAGTTGGTTTTGCTAAGGCACTATAAATTATTTCCCGGACACTTGTACATTTTCTGGCTATGGTCCTTGGGCACAGCTTTTTTGCTTTACATTTCTCTACGCTTCATTTGTTGATATAAAAAAACATCCCAGGTTGGCAATAGAAATTTCCCCTTCCTACGAGTTCTTGAACTAAAAAACCAATCAAGAACATATTCACCATTTACAATATAAAGCATCAATTTTTCAGTATATCCCCAATAAACACTTCCTATTTGGAACTCTGTCAGTTAACACTAAGAACTGAATTAGGTGACCCCTAGCAATACACAAAAGGAATTGGCTGTGATTACATGCCATTTTCAACCCATTCAACAATAAGATGTCTAATAGAAAAGTGGTATTCATTGCACCATCCTGATATTCACTGCTATTTTAGTACTCTTGGCCCAAGACAGCAGGGCATGGGAGAATGGACTATTACAAAGGCCGTTCGTCAATGTCTGGCTATGGTCTTGGCAGTTGGTTTGCTAAGCTGCTTTTCGCTCTGCACTACCTCTGGCTATAAAATATATCATATTTCACCGGCTGCGACAGATTTTGCATCCTCTACACTATACGATTGGGAAATTGGGCTCTGGCAAGGATATTAAAAAAAGTGCTTCGAAGAATCTTAGGTCCAGTGCGCGAACCTTGGCGAACAATTGCCAAAATCTCATCAGAATGGAAAAGGTTGATCACCCTTGTCAAAGAAAAGAAGGAAAAAAGACGACAGTAAACAGTAGAAGAAGAAGAAGTCCAGGAAGAGAATTGTTAGATCGAAGCTAGATTTCTTTTCCTAAGATGTCATATCTACCGCATAAGGATTCCAAAACCTTCAATCACTTCATCTTTAAATCTATTCAATACAGAAAATGTTGATGTGAGTGTAAAACATGGATAAGGTAAGTGAGAGATGGCTTTGAACAATTTTATCCACAACAAACCCTCTCCGATATATTCATTTCAAATTTATTCCAATGAAGACTACTTTAAATGTCTTCGACATTTATAGATTTACAAATAAAAGTCCGGAAATCCGATAGTAACATTGCCAATTCTTGCCGATGGAATATCCTATGAAAATTGTAATATTACATAATTTATAACAAGCCAGAACTAAGTTATAGTGCGTTCGTCAAATCAGTGTCTACATAAATGGCACACTGGTGAGCACAAGCAACGATATGAAATCTCTCAAATTATATAAAAGCTATATGTCATCAATGCATTCCTGATGACACCCAAGTCATACAAGGAATTGAGAGTCACCTCCAATGGATATGAATATATTACTAATAATGATAGTTCAGCTGCACTTAAAATGCTACAACTAGGGAATTACAATCTAGTTGGAAAAATATATCATGAAATATTTAATATACCCCAATGGCTACCACCCAATATTAAAGTGGATACCTTAAAATTGACACTTGCACCATCCAATTTCATTTTACGAAAGAACTTGCTGCCAATCCTAATGTAACTCTCTCCCTCACCTCGTGGCAATACTACATGTACGCAAACAAATTGTTATGAGTTCTGTTCCTTTGGCAGTGGAAGCAAAACTGAGAGCCAGTGGAAATAATATTAAACTACTTGTTCCTCATACAATCACCAATGAACGAACACATACTGCCACAGGTTCACGCACCTTCACCGACTCATCCTTTATCAATGGCTAAATTCCAGGTCAAAATCAGCCTTGGCATTTGTAAAAAGCGCTAGTGCAATAGGATCGTGGACTGGATGCTCCACAAATTTGAAATGTCTGTATCATTTCATCTCTTGTCTAGACACAAAGTAAATGGAAATCCACTCTGTACAATCTATCTTTTGATAAATCCTATAGGACATTGTATGAGTTGACCATGTCCAAACTCCTAGATCATGATTCACAACTATGTTAGAAAATGGTATCATTGTTTTAAACCGATGACATGTTTGCTAAAACACATGGTATCATTGTATTGGATTTGTCTGGCACCCAGAATGTGAGTAGCATTAGTATGAACGGGGATTTGTGCGTTTAGAGTGTACATTTGCCGACCCATTAGCTGAGAGTATTTTGCACTAATTTCGCTAAATCAATTTGAAAAACCTATTGGGAAATCACTAGCCTGAAGGCAGTGTTCGAGAATAGACTTACGAGGCACCATGAAACACCCATCATTTAAATAATCAATGTATTTAATTCAATGAATGAATGAATCGGCGTACATATGATTGGACCCCTGCATGTCCAAATACAGATCCTATTGTCTGCCATAGGACTTTCTTGCAAAAATTCAAAAGGGCCGAACAATACCTTAATCATTCGTCACACACGCTTACTTTCATAGCAATGACATTATCGACTGTGAATACTGGTCGCATTGGTTTTGCATCACCTTTTTTCGTTCAAATCCGCAATCGGAGGAAATGTGACGCACTTTTGAATTTTTTGATCCAGCCTTTCGGCCTACCCTATACATTCTACACTCCATCGCATCAGCAACTATATTGAGAGCAGTGGGAAAACTATTATTCTTAAGGATAAAAAAATCGGACGGCCTCTTGAAGAGAGTGCAGGATCTGACGACTGCAAAAAAGCTGTGGCTTCCATGCGCTACTATATTTCAGTGTTTAGATCAATTTTTTTTTTGGAAAAAAGAAGATGGTGCTGGTCCCGGCTAGAAATCAATATACTTACCTCAATCAGTTTCTCAAAACATTTATGTAGATAATCCACGTCTGAACGACTTTCTAGTGGCAGTGGGAAAAAAATATCCTCTCAGACCTGTACAACATGTCACGGCTATTGATTTCAACATTTAGTGTCCTACGAGTAAAGTGCCAATATTGTTTTAGTGATTTCACACACTGTCACCCCCTAGATGCATTCACTAAAAATGTATGTGAATTTGTTTATTAAATAAAAGAAAAATGTATATACACCATAACAAACGTCTTTATTCTTCACTTTAGATTTCTCCTTCTTCGGTGTATAGGCAACTGTCGTGAACCACTAATGCTGGTAGATCATTTGAATTAACTGTATATTGATCTTGATTGGCTGCAAAGTCAGGGTCACATTTTCTACAGTATAATGTAACTTCAATCTTGTCATATCTTTTTGTATAGTCATGATACTATTTGCATTCATATTATGAAATTCACGTGTTTCAATCTGTATATTTGACGCAATATCACATACAGTGTTTTCAAATGGTGAATCACATCCGGCAACTGCCAAATAAAATCACTAGGTTTATAGTCATATTAGGCAGTGTCGTCACAACGATGACGTAGAAACCAAATTGTTTTGTTACCCCAACAGTTGAATTGTAGACCTGATTCTTCCTCCTAAAATAATTTAAATCCACGATGATAATAATCTCGTAGAAATAAACTAAAATCACGTTTGGGGTTCTTTCCAATCATACCGGGGAAGTATTCTCCCACTGATCACATTTGTCATAGTGGCAATTGGAGCATAGATGTCCTCTAGGGTGAGAGTCACAAATCTCTTCAAGACATAAATTACATCCTTTAATTTGTACTGCATATCCTCTATGTAATTTACAAGGATTACATAATTTGCACTTTTCATTGCAGTCATCAATAATTTTACAATTCTCACATGCTGACCAACTGCCAAGAGTGTACATGCATAGTGGACATGCATAGAACATTTTTTTTGGTTTCCAATGACAACTCTCTCACAGCTAAAAAGAAACTGATCTCGTTCGATAAATTCAGAGGGAGGAATGGTGAGAGGAGTAACTCTGTGAAGGTACCTCTTTCGAAGGGGGAGCCATCTACATTCAATCTATGGTAATGTTTTTCAAAAGTATATCCACGATATTATTCTGCTTTGTTCCAATTAATATATCAATAAATTGAGTATAAGCATTTGAGTCACATCGACAAAGTTTCATACAATAGTCCAATGGGGGAGAATCAGTTTTCATTATATCGTCAAGTGTTCCCTGTGAGAATGTCTTCTGTTGAAGGGATAACTCGAGAAAATCATCATCCAGAATCAAATATTTTTCCATAATCACAAGATTCGATCTAATTCTCTCTTTCTCAAAATTTATTCATTTTTTAATCCTATCACTCTCACTGCTGACTCTAGACTGACTATGATTCGTTCTACTCATTCTAACAAAAAGAGAGGGACATTTTTGATTTCGAAACAATTTATTGTATAATTACAACAATAATATTACACATGTACAATTAGCGATATAGCTTATTATCCTCGATATGCTTCACTGTTGCACTTAAAGCACTTTGAAGTCTATTCACATGCACTATATCAACTTTTGCAGCGAAGCGTAATTGAGCCTCCATTTTAAATTTGCTCAATGATATCACATATCTTGCATAAACTTCATCCCATTCCAGACAAAGTCATGATCCTTTCGTGATTTCCACCGCAATGTTTGGTGCTCTTGTATCATTGCTACCAACTCCACTATCAACTTCTAATAGTGTAAACATTCCACTCATTATTACTAATATATCCAAAAGAGTAAAATCAAACTGTTCTCACTCCTTGAATTCTATTCTCACACTAATAACAACTATAGCAAAAATCCTTCCTTATATAAGTTGCGTTACTTCCCCTTCATGGATCAATACATTTAAAACATCCCCTGATTGGCCTAGAAAGAGACACGGGATCCTGTTCCCGTTATCGGATCAATACATTGCCCCGTTAGTATTCAGTGCGCATGTGCAATATTCGTCCCGGTCTCAATACACTTAGAAGCACCCCCTGATTGACCTTGAAAGAGACACGTGATCTTGTCCCGTTAGACTCGATTGTAGATGGCAGCTGTGTTCGCCTCGTATGTAATTACCCCTCTCTACTCACGTTATAACCAAACTTTGAACAATTTTACAGACCAAAAACACTAAGTGTACGAATTTTCGATAGCCACGAAGATTGTCACATAAGGTCTACCTTGAAATAGCAGGAAAGGCACAACCGGAGCTTTAGAGATTTGGAGACATATTTTCCAACCAGTTTTTTGCTTCTCTTAAATATTTTGCAAAATGTCACTTAACGCAGCAATTAACTCTATTCACATTCGAGGAAAGGCTCCCCTGGAGGAAACTATAGCCTTGTAAACGATACAGCATCTACATGAGAATTTTATTAATAGATAATTCTTCTGGGCTTGGTACAATTTGGTGGTTTTTTTGGGGATGAAAAACCTCTTTCTGTCTTTTTTTCCACTACGGGTTAACTTACAGGTTATATATACGTTGTATATCTGTAGACGTGAACGTATAATATTTCTGAAAAAATAGGCTCGAGGTGGTCTGTGGAGATTTTGGCTCTTGTTGATAAAAGAGTATCGCCAAGTGCTGAAAATAGGGCTGTGACGAAAGATAAGTCAATGGTTGAAAAAATTCTTCATTCAACTAATGTCTCAAGGACTTCTTGCTATCCGGTTCTAAGCTGGCTTAAGCACTTCTGTGTAGACCTGAGAAGATGCATTGATGCCGGCCCTGCTCTGGTTAATAAAAGATCTAAAGCCAAAACTGGCCAGCCATGACAAAACACACAAAAAATATAAACACGACAAACGGGTCTATGGCCAATAAATGAAAACGAGGAAAAAAGGAAAAACGAATATTTCACCCGTATCTAATAAGACGTCTTCAGCGTATAGTGAAAAAAATAAACTAAAACTAAAAAATATACATAAAACTAAAATAGACTCACCTACAATTTAATATACAATTGCTTAAAAATTTACAATTTGAAGCTACCTTCGTGAAACCACCTCACAAAAGTAACTGGATTGAACATTTTAAAATGACAAATGAACAAGGAATAAGTTATTGCGACAAAATTTTATGCAAAGCTTTTGATGCTGCTATTCGTTTAGGTTTATTGTTTGAACTAACCCCTGGGATATTTTGCAATACTTTATTTTTATTTTTAAATATGGGTTCATTTTTTAAAATAGTATCATAAATAGGATCAATATTTATATTCCCAGTATCTCTTTTAATTGATAAACCAGCAAAAATATGTTTTTTATTTCTAATGCTTCAAGAGCCCATTGCGTTAAACGTTTGTCATTGGACATAGCTGTTGCCTCCTCAAACTGTGCAAATTGGTCCAAATCAAAAAAAATTTGTTCTGCTAAGGCTAAAGTGAAGCTTTCTGGAGGTTTTGTAAATTTTAGAGCATTATTTATTGAATTCTGGTGCTCAATACATCGTTCCAAAAATTGCTGGTGTGTTCGACCGTTGTAAAATTTCCCGCAACAGCAAGGGATGCTGTAAGCTCCTCTTGACAAAATATTACGAGTTATATCTTTTCCAGAATTTAGAAAGTTACTCAATGGTCTGATTGATTTAAAACAAGTTGGAATATTATGTCTCAGTAAAGTTCTTTTGATTTTCTCCCCAAGAATTGGTATGTAAGGTTATGAAATGTATCTATTGTAAATTGTAGGGTCCAAAAGTTGTAGGGTCCAAAAGTTGAGAACCTTCGTTTTTATTTCCTTTCTCATGCTTAATCTACCTTTTCTGTTTTTTTTTCATTTACAAGTTTTATAGGATACCCGTTGCAAAAATCAAATGGTTCTAGGAGCATTGCCTTCCCTGAGGCCAAAAAAATTCAATAGTTTAATAAATATGAAAGTTGCAACTTAGAATGTTACGACGTTAAAAAACAACTATTGTACAACAACTTTTGACAGAAAAAATTCTGACGCTTTGAACTGGACGTATTAGGAGTTTCAGACCCTCAGATCCAAGGGGTATGTAGCGATAAAAAATTTTATGGGACTGGGCTTAATTGCGGTCATAAAGATTGACCGCGTCAATGTAATACTATGCTTTAAGGCCGTGAACTTACACCTTATAAGTTCTTCGATAGCACCACTAATAGCGCTGAGGACTGTGCCATATGTAATATTATGATTTAAAAGCGGTTTACCGATCGCGCCAGTTCTTCCGGGGTCATTTTTTCTCAGGCTACCTAATAGGCTAGGCAAGCTATAATAATAATGAGAAAATTAAGTTTATGATTGCGCCACGGCAATGGGGAGTAAAGTAAATTTATGACCGCGCCACCCTCAATCATTGAGAGAAAATAAAATATGTAATTATATAAGTGTAACCTCCTTCTCTTGGGTTATCTTGGAATCAATTACCTCTAATGTTATGTAGAAATCAGATCCCTGGGAACGTACCTTGGAGACATACAAACTAATTACCTGTCGTGCGACTAGATACAGACATATAAAATAAAATAAACACAAATAGAAAAACAATAGATTTATTGTGACTTACATTTAGGTGTACAACAGGGCTCTCTTCAATTGACGGCAAATAATAACCAAGTCTCTACAATGACTGCATAATAATTTGAATCGCAATGCCTGAATGCCAATATAATTCTGTCGATAATAATGAGAGCCCGAAAAACACTTTTCTTCATTATATATCCTAAGTCCTGATCATGTGTGCCGTGAGAGCTACCCC
Organism: Artemia sinica; assembly: GCA_027921565.1. Lineage (NCBI taxonomy): Eukaryota > Metazoa > Arthropoda > Branchiopoda > Anostraca > Artemiidae > Artemia > Artemia sinica. The sequence continues at coordinate 6,462,310 of CM051268.1, read as the reverse complement.
ACGATTGGCCCAAGTCCTGAGGTGGGCCAAACTCCTTGTACAATAATTTCTTTTAAATATTCCTGATGATTCAAACGTTCACACACTTCTCTTATAACTTAGACTTCCTGCGAAAACATTCTATTTAGTAGTTTTTTTTTTTATTACCAATCTTCTCGGAGAAATTCGAAACTGAATAGCGCCGTTTTTTGTCTGAGGCTAAAATGCAATTCTTCTTTTTGCTGATTAAGAACTTTTCTTTTTTTGAAACTAGATTTAAACTTAATTAGAGGAAGTCGGAATTATCTTTAGAAAGAAGGAACTTCATTTTTGTATTTTAAATACATTACATTTTACTCACGGTACATATTACCCTTCCCATTATTTAATGACGTCCCGTCATTAGGACTTGCTTGCCGTTGGACTTTTGAAATGTTCGCAATTTATTAACTATTTATTCTATATAATTTTGATTGATATTGTATTACTTTATATTTTTTTTGGCTTAGGAGTGCTAAAAATTTTTCTCTATTACTTTTCTTATTTTATTCTTCATCCCTATCTAAAATTCATTTACTGGACTAAGATTATTCATAGTTCTAGCCTAGGTACTATACTAAAGATTTTTTTTCTTTTTCTTCTTTCTACATCTAACACTGATTACTTTTACATTTCCAACAAGGTTGGGGCTATTACCTTTACATAAGATTTTTTTTTTTAGAATTCACCTTTTACAAGTTTTTTTTTTATTTTGCTGTCTATAGGGCACACTTCTTTCTATCTACGCTACATTAAATGAATAGCACGACAACGCTACACATAGCTCTGTCTGAACATCTAACACTACATATAAGAACGATTTAAAACAAACAATATTGGGTTTACCCATGTTCACTGGTGACATTAGAAACACTTTCACTGGGGATGTTTGCTACGCAACGTTAATTATAAGAAATTGGGATTTTTGAGTTATCAAAGTTATTAAGAAGTAACTTATGCAAATTCACATCTATTTCATCACCATTCATGGCTTTTTAGCGTACTCAATCCTTCTGTTGTAAATTATGGTCCTTCACTACTTTCGTCTTGGCAAAAAAAATTTTTAAAGCACTTACAATATAGTTTCTTCATGGAACAGTTCGAGCATGATTGTGTTCACACGACGAGCTTTCTCTAATTGTCAATTGGGAAATGATGCTTCCAACTACAGGTGTGGGAATGTGCTGTCAGAGTTCATTCTCACTTACTTTTTGATAGTTCACAGGGTGCCTTATCATTAAGGGGTCGAACTCTGGGAGTGCGTTCATTTTCTTCTTAGTATATCATTTTTGGGATATTTTAAGGCAAATAGAGAATGTATTTCTCGTATAAAATTGTTCATTCGTGCACTTAGAGATTATAGTTCTCTTATAAAATTGTTCGTGCCTGGCTTGCGTCTATTAACTTTTGCGGTGATTCCTAGGTTAATCACAGGGGAATTGAAGTTTGGATTTGGAACAGGTCGAAATCAAACTGTATTGGCTCGTTCAACATATTGTCTTTAACTTGTGGGAGGGGTATATTGTCACTGAGGGGTTAGTCACGGGGATTAATTTTGGTTTCTGTAATTCAATGGTTGGTTTCCAGGTCCATTTTTCAGAAATTATCTCGTAATATTATGGGATAACAGAGATATGAACTTTCCACACAGAGGGAATAGGATGGATTCCGAGAGATGGTCTAAAGGGATTCGACGCGTGAATCTGCGTTCTATAAATAATTTTTGGGATCATCAAATATCATAACTATACAGTCAAATGGCTCATGTGTCCATAAGGATTATCATGGGTGATATTTAGGTACTTATATCTTGTACTGGTCGATGGGGTTCTCAGGATTTATGTGATTATATAGTTCGATAATGCACTGGAAACTGAGATTCAAATATAATGTTACCTGATACGTAATATGGTTCATGGTCGAGGAAAAACGATCAAAAGGTAACTGTAATTTTCGTAGACGTAGCTGGGATGGAAATTGGCTGGAGTCTATGGTGAGTACTCTTCGTTGGTTGAGGTATGATGAAAATAGATGCTACTAGGTTGTATCTGCACTGGACAACTCATTGTAATGATCGATATCCAATATGTCAATCCACTTCCTGTAATAAAAATAACGAGACAGAATCACACGTTCTTTAAAAAAAATAGTCATAATACATAATAAACAAAAATGACATTGTTGCTGTAAATAAGGTCTCTTATTATTTTCGTTAGTATACTTTAATACACATTTCTCTTTAATTTCCTTCGGCACTTATTTAATACTACGTTTAGATTTAAAATAACCATTTAAAATATAAGTTACCCTACATTATTAAGTTTGAGGTCTAATTTTACAACATATTTCATGCCTGCATTGTTCACGCACGTCCGTGCTGTTTAAGAAACGCATGTTGCAGCGTCATAGCCAAACGGTTTTACGTAAACGATACTTACAATGAGGGAACAAGACATAGCAAGGACGAGTGGAGACCTCTATACCCACTCGTTTTCTAATGTCTTCCCTTTTTCTTGGCTTACACGTTCTCATGGGGTCCCGGGTTTAAAGTGTGCATTTCAGCCGTTTCCCCGTTTTTTTTCTTGGTTTTCGCCTTCTTAGTCTCAGAATGTTTCCCTAATTAAAAGTCAATAAGGTTCTTATGGTCAGGGAAGTCGCGAATACGAAACATACGGTCAGTAGTATGTTCCACCAGAAATTGGTTGAGAACAATCCGTATCTATTGTCCACATACGTTAATTTCTGGTCTTCATTTTTAAATAGGGGGACCTGAGAGTCTAATGCTTCTCTTATTTTTGTAAGCTTTAATATCCCTGTATTTTTTTCTATTTTGGACCATATTGAGGTTTTCATTTCCTCATTTTCTATAGTAGGAATAGTGTACGACAGGTTAATTGCCTTGAAATTGATTATTTTGGGACTTATTATCTTTGTGCTCGTAGTAATTAACGGCGTTCGAACAGTTGACTCTCTAGTTACAAGTTGACATCCTTGTTTTATGGTTATCGTACCCACATCTTGTAAAAGTAATTCTGTTTTGTAACTTGGGTCTATTCTTTCTGTATTATTGTAACAAGACATAGTTCCAACAGTTTCTCTTGGAACAGAAATAACCAAAGATCATTTCTAAGGTGTATGAATATTTCTCGCTTAGTACTTCCTATCACGGCTTCTTTCAGTTGGACTGGATACATCGTACTGGAATGGTACGGGTAGACTTTTAATATTAAAGGAAATTATTCGAATTAATTATATGCAATGTGACTTTTTAATTAGAATTTCTTTTCGGGAACTGATATATGTTGAACAGACGGTATCAGAGGGTTTTGATTCATGCGAAGCCATGATATATGTTGAACAAAATTTTTCTATAGCGTTTTTATAGTTGTATGATTTTTTACTTGTGAGCTAAAAGTTTTTAAATTATTATTCCTTTATGATGCCTATCCATTAAAATTTTTTTTTGTATTTTTAAGGGTATTTTAATTTGTCCAGTTTCTTAACCGTTCTACCTGACTGTGTCGTTACTTTTTCTTCTGTTTCTTGCAGTTTTTTCTTTTTCGGTTTTTCTAGCGAAATAAGATCAATCTTTTTGTATTGTTTTTTCAAAAATTCTTGTTCTTTTAATTTTGTCTCGTTCGCGTGCTCAGCTGCTGAAGTCGGTTTTGATTTCCCTATTCTTTTAATTACCATATGGTCTGATTCACCGCCCGATTCTTCGGAACTGGTTTCCGACGAATCCAGATTAGAATTTTTAGAGGTGGCACTTTTTGAGGTATCACCTGCCCTTCCTTCGTAAATTTCTACTCCTCTGGAAGTAGAAGGTTTATTGTCTAAGTCCTTCCTTTGAGTTTTCAACTCGGAGATTGGAAAGATTCTTGAGAGCTTTGAGAGGAATCAAGAGTTTTTGTGAGGTTCCTCCACTGTTTTTTAAACCCCATGTCTTCAGGGGGGTGGGGCATTCTTTGCACTAGGGTTTCCCTCCATGAAGTCCATTGTTTAGGTTTGACCTTGGACACAGTTATATCATGATATTGTCCTTGCTGGTCATCCTTGGGAGTTTTATTCTTGAACAATGTACTTTGACTCGTTTTTATTGGGAAATTTATGAAATCCATAGCTTCTCGCAGATTTGTTTTAGTTGAATCTTTGGGAGGAGTTTTCTATACAGTAATACCCGGAGTTTCTACAGCTCTGTTCAATTCTTCCTGCAATGACAGGGGCCTTTCTATTGGTGTTGCAGGGGAAACCATATCGTCTGGAAATCTTTTTGGGGGGACAAGGGGTCAATATTCTATCAGGGAAAAAATTGGGTTTTTGGAGGTATTGTGTAATCTAATTCTTCCGCGCTCTCTGATGATGAACTTTTTGTATCGTTTGGCATTTTTTCTCTCTCTGGTATTAGGAATTTTCTCTTGGGAATAACTAGATTTTTCATAGCTAAAAATTCTTCGAAGTTTTCCTCATCGCTCTTATTCTCGAAATAGTGTTGCTTGAAATTAAAGGGTTTTAGCTCTGCCAATCTTGATTTAGGGGGCTCATTTTTCGGCATCTGACGAATCAGTAGACGAGGGACGTGGTACCCATCTTTCCGGAAATTTTGCTCTTTTTATTCGGCTAACATGTACTTTGTATGTTCTTCCACTATCGGGGTTCTCCATTTTAAAGGTATAATCGTTATCATATTTTTTGACTATTCTGTAGGGTCCAGAATATTTGTTGGAAAGTTTTTTGCCTTCTGTTTTTGCCTCGTTCTTTAGGTAGACGCAGTCTCCTATTTTGAAGTCTATGCTCCCCTTGACTTTGGGTTGGTTTCTTAGCTCTTGGTTTATTTTACATTTTTCCAACTTTTGCCTCTTGCCTAACTATTTTATAAGTTTTCCTCATCCTATTTATGAATTCTTGTTTGTAATCCTCCGAGTTATTATAATACTGCCGAGATTCAATAATCTCGTCATACGGGATTCTAAAATCACGACCAAAAAGTAAATAAAATGGATTGTCTTTAGTTGTTTCTGAATGAGCAGTATTGATTACGTTGGTTAAATAAGGTAAGAATTGATCCCAGTCGTTCCTATTGTCTTTTGTATTAATGCTTAATACGTTCAAAAATATTTTATGCCTATTTTCTATTTTACCATTAGCTTGTGGGTGATACGGAGATGTCACCATTTTCTCTATGTTGAGAAAACTCATTAAATCTTTTGTTACCTTTGAAACAAAATTGCTTCCGTTGTCACTTAAAACCTTATTTGGAATGCCAAATTTTAAAAATAATTTCGCCAACGCCTTACTTGTGGCGTAAGCGCTTTGATTTTTTAATGCTTTTGCAAAGTAAAATCCGGAAAAATGGTCTATAACTGAAAGAATACAAGTATGGCCTCTGTTGGAAACAGGCAAGCCTCCGCTGGTTCCAGAAAAGTCAAATGAGACAATATCGAAGGGGAATCTGGCTACCGGGACTCTTCCCATTGCAGGATTAGGATAGGCTTGGGGGTTTTTTCTTAAGTTACACGCTTCGCATGTACTTACAAATTCTTTAAGTTTTGTTATTCCCGACGGCACGTAAAACTATTGTTTTAATTTATGGAAAGTTCTTGTTACTCCTAAATGTCCACCTATATCTTAATGAAAATATTTGAATGCAGGTATTATTAAGTTTTGTGGTAATACAGGTATTATTGAGGTTTGGTTTCTATTTGACTCAGCAGTCACGATTCTACATAGTATTTCTTCATCCAGATCATAGTAAAAATTATCCATCTCTTTTCTAAGAGTTTTGAATTTATACGGTAACACATCGTCATTCACAAAATAATTAATAAGTGGTACACACATTTCGTCCTTTTTTTGCTTTCCTTTTATATTTTCTAAAGACAGGGGACAATAGTTAACCTTATTTTCTTTTACTGTGTCTTTGACTTTGTTTTTCTTACATTCATATTTGCTCTTAGCATTGATAGCGTTAACTTCATTTTCCTCAGCTTCCGACGGAATATTTTCTGGGTATCTACTCAAAAAGTCGCAAGCTGCATTTTTTTTTACCTTTTAAGTATTCAAATTCGTAATCTAGGTCTTGCATTTTCGTAATCCATCTAGCTAGAATGCCCGTGGGGTTTTTAAATGTGTGCAGCTAAATTTGTACAAGTGGTGGATTATAGATAATAATTCTAAGTTTGTGGTGGAATAATTACTTTCGCCTTTTGATAAGGTTCTACTCGAATAGCATATACATTTTTCTATTTTGTTTTTGTTTAGGCGGTCCCTCTAGAGGATTAGGGTTTTCTACCGGGATTATTTGCGAAAGAATAGCACCAATGCCCTTTGAACTAGCATCGGTTGTGACCACAAATTGTCCGTTTTCGACATCAGGAAGTGATAATATTGGTTCAGAAGTGAGTGCATTTTTGAGACGGTCTAGGGAAGTTTGAGCTTCCTGGGACCAGGTAACATTTTGAGAGTTCCCTTTAGTTAATTCCGTGAGGGGTTTCGCAATTTGGGCGTAATTGCGCACAAATTTTTCTGAAGTAACCAGTAAGACCTAAAATTCCTCTTAATTCTTTCATAGTTCTTGGGGGTTTGAGGTTTTCTACACATTTTATTTTGTAGGGGTCTGGGGATATCTCTCCTTGTGTCACCACTACTCCTAAAAATTTAATTTTAGGTTGAAATAAATTTACTTTTTCAGGCCGGCATTTTAAATTGCCCTGTCTGAATTTCTCGAACACCTTAGCTAATGTTGCCATGTATTGTTCAGTGTTTTCTCCCACGCATATGCATCATCAACAAAATGAATGATATTTTTAATCCTCTTAATAGATGCAATAAGGTCTACATAGTGCGCTTGAACTTGTCTTAAGTCTAAAAGGTACTCTTAAATATTCAAATGAACCACATTCAGCTGTTGAAAATGCAGTTTTGTGGACATCTTTTTCGGCTATTTTCACTTGGTGGTAGCCTTGGGTAAGGTCCAAAGAAGTGAAAATTTTGTTTTTGCTTAAAATTGAGTCAAGATTTCATCTATTCTTGGTAAAGGAAATTTATCGCTAACTACTTGTTTGTTGAGGGCTCTATAATCTACTACAAGTTTAAGTTCACCATTCTTTTTTGGTACCAAGATCACTGGTGCACTATACGGACTTATACTTGGACGTATAATTTAATTTTTTTCTAATTCATGGATTTTATTTTTTAACCATTCTTTGTGCTTATACGGCACACGATATGGCTGTTTTGCGACAGGATTACCAGTCGTTAAAATTGAATGTTCATAAAATGATATCAGTCCGATGTCATCTTCAGATGCGGAAAATACATCTTTAAAATTCCATAATAATTCACATAATTTTTTCTTAAGTTCCAAGTCCGTAATATGATCCATATTAAATTTGTTTAAAAATTGCGATTCAGTTAGAGGGTACTTGTTATTTGAGGTTTTAATGCCGTTAACTAGGTTTGTTTTAGAATTTTCCCATCTATTTAAATCATTCTCCGATAAAACTTGGATTTGAACTAAACACGTCCCCTTTTTTATTGTAATTATATCATCTTCGTGGTTATTAGCTACCCAAATAAAACCTTCTCCTTTGTCGTAAGATATAATCTGTTCTTCGCATAGCAGATTTTCGGGAATTTCATTTGATGGGGTCGCAAACCATATTTCGGATTTGCTAACCACTGGTTCAATCATCTGTGATATTTGAATTTTTACATTGTTTTGGGAGGGACTTTTGTTCTCCTTATCGCGAATCCGTAATATTTATCTTTATTTTCATTGTCTATTAGATTCATACTGGCACTAAGTTGCGCCGTTGCGGCATCTTGCGACGTCGCGTTCGGTTTTACTATGTTTTTCCATAATTCCGATATTTTCTTTATTTCGTTTGACCTATACTGTCGCATATCTCCTGTTTTTTTTATTTTCGCAGATTCAATCCATTTATTATTTAAATTTACTTCATCTCTGCAATGTCTCTCCGAATAATTGGACAAGTTTCTGATTATTCCTTTTCCTCCTTGCGAGACATGAGGTTCAAAAGATTGCGACATTATACAGCCAGAAATTTTATTTACTGTTACGTTGTCTTCGTAACCTCTGTTACAATTTCTTAAGGTAGAAATTCCTTCCCCTACCTTAGCCGGGTATACAAGCCTTTCGTTCGCTACGTCTAATAATTCTCTATTAGACCTTAAAAAATTTGCGCCTATAATTGCTTCATACGGAAAGTTATCTCATATTATAAAATTTGTCGGAAAGATTCTATGATCCCTTTTTACGTTTAGGCAAATTGAACCTCTTGCATCCAATTTATGCCTTGTCACGCTAGTTAAATTTTGGGATTATTAAAAATTTCTTTGTTGCCTAATATGCGGAGGCAACATATTAAATGCGCATGAGCTTATGATATTAACCGTTGCACCACTGTCAACTAAAGCCTTAAAGTAAACGTTTGCTACACACACAAATCATTAAATATAGGTAACTTGTTATTACTATCACTACAAGACGGCACTACTGTTGTTTTGGACCTATAAAAAAATTCTAGGCACCCTCTGGGTCCAATTTATATTTCTGAGGGGCCTGAAACGTTCCCCTGTGGATTTGTTTCATACGTCGGTGTCTGCAGTAGAGATTCAGACACGTGAAATTTCTTTGGCATATCTAATTGATTTACATTTGTTTGTCAATTTTACCAGGTATTATTACGATTTTGCTAGGTATTATAGTTTGGATTTCTTGCGTCAGTGGCGGTAGCTGGCGCTGACTGCCAATGTCGTTGGCTTGAAAAATTTCGTTTCTCGTCGGCCAATTAACTATTTGCCGTCTGCTTGAAAAATTTGTATTTCCCGTCGGCTGATAATTATTTTGTCTATTGGGGGGAGGGTTATACAAATTTGGTTGGTCCGCGTTGTAAGGTACTGATTGGCGCAATCTTCCCTGGCTATAGCCTAGTGCACCACCGGCGCTAAAATTTGTTCTTCCGAACAAATGGTTGCCATAATTTTGCATACTGCCAACAGCAATTCTTGTTGTGCTGTTGGGGACATAACGGCACTCTCTCGCGATGTGCCCAGGTCGATTAAAAATATAGTATCTTATTGTTGTATGGTTATTTTCATGACTAGATTGTTTGACAGGCTGAAAACGTACTGTTTTCTGCCTAGCGGGTTCTTGCGTTTTATTTCTTTGTGGCACTGGGGAGTTATCCCTTGAAAAGAAATTGGGAGACGCCTGATCGCCCTTGAAGGTCATGTTTGCGTTTGATTCGCCTAGGCTATTTATTTTTGTTTTACTGTGATTAGCTACCATCGTATCAACTTTGATCAATCGCTCTACCTCCTGAACTGCAAGATCCAACGTCTGAATATTTTTTGGATATTACCATTCTATATAGTTTTGGGGTAGCCCTTGCAAAAAGGTATGTAATATGACTTTTTCATATAGCTCTCCCGAACCTTCTCCGTATTTTGCTTCTACTGAAATACGTATATTATCAAGATATTCCCTTATATTTTGTGAATGTTCAAAGCATACCATTCCGTGTTTTAATTTATTTGTAGAACTGGTTTCGATAAATCTGTCTTTAAATGCCGTTAACAATTTGTCCACCGTATTTATTGGCCAGTTGGCGTCATCGCCTATAGTACGTTCAATCTGTTTTAGAAAGGTTAAGGCCTGGCCTTTTAATCTTAATAGAAGCATGCCAACTAACGTTTCTAGCTCTGTTTTTGTTAATTCTACAAACTGGGCCAATTGGATATTAAATTCGTGAATATTTGATTGTCCATTGTACTGTGGAATAGACTTTGCTATTTCTACGTTTTTCGCGACCAACTTTTGTGCTTTTAATTGTTCGTCTAAATCTTCTGACATATTTTTTTTTTGCGTTTGAATAACTCAAAATAAATTTATTTTTTCACTTAAAATATTTTGGGGGAGGCTATTATCTCCTATGAGATATTTTAAAGGGTTTCCTGTAGTAGCTTAGCGGTTATAGGCCTAATCAATTTACTTATATGTCTGTATCTCTCCAATAGTTAAATTTAAATTACAAAGTTTATAGCCTAAGTATTTCGCATGATTTTTTCTCCATTTTCCGACGCGCCATTTGTAGCGATAAAATTTTTGTGGGACTGGGCTTAATTGCGGTCATAAAGATTGACCGCGTCAAATGTAATACTATGCTTTAAGGCCGTGAACTTACACCTTATAAGTTCTTCGATAGCGCCGCTAATAGCGCTGAGGACTGTGCCATATGTAATATTATGATTAAAAGTGGTGTACCGATCGCGCCACTTCTTCCGGGTTGATTTTTCTCAGGCTACCTAATAGGCTAGGCAACCTATAAAAATAATGAGAAAAATTAAGTTTATGATCGCGCCACGGCAATGGGGAGTAAAGTAATTTATGACCGCACCACCCTCAGTCATTGAGAGAAAATAAAATATGTAATTATATAAATGTAACCCTCTTTCCTTGGGTTATCTCGAAATCAATTACCTCTAATGTTATGTAGAAATCAGATCCCTGGGAACGTACCTTGGAGACATACGAACTAATTACCTGTCGTGCGACTAGATACAGACATATAAAATAAAAATAAACACAAATAGAAAAACAATAGATTTATTGTGACTTACATTTAGGTGTACAACAGGGCTCACTTCAATTGACGGCAAATAATAACCATGTCTCTACAATGACTGCAAAATAATTTGAATCGCAATGCCTGCATGCCAATATAATTCTGCCGATAATAATGAGAGATTGGTAGCCCGAAAAACACTTTCTTCACTATATATCCTAAGTCCTGATCATGTGCCGTGAGAGCTACCCCACGATTCGCCCAAGTCCTGAGGCGGGCCAAACTCCTTGTCCAATAATTTCTTTTAAATATTCCTGATGATTAAAACGTTCACACACTTCTTATAACTTAGACTTCCTGCGAAACATTTTATTTAGTAGTTTTTTTATTACCAATCTTCTCGGCGAAATTCAAAACTGAATAGCGCCGTTCTTTGTCTGAGGCTAAAATACAATTCTTTTTTTGCTGATTGAGAATTTTTCTCTTTTTTTGAAACTAGATTTAAACTTAATTAGAGGAAGTCGGAATTATCTTTAGAAACAAGGAACTTTATTTTTGTATTTTAAATATATTACATTTTACTCACGGTACAGGTAGGAAACATGAGGTTAAGTTATGTAGAAAATATTTAATCTTACAGGAAGGATTGGGTGAGAAGACAAGAAGCAGGGCTCGTGATGAATAAGAAAGCTGCAAAGTCCTGTTTAGGTTAGGAAGGTATTAATAATAGAATGGTAATCCCCCATTTTATGACTAGAAAGTGTAGGGTATCAGTCACAGTAGCATATACAGCTTAGAATTAACTGACGGAAATAGTAGTAAATCACACAAATTTTACTTACAGTTACTGGAAGAAATAGACGGCGTCCCAGGTAAAAAACACGGTATTTTTTATTAGAATATTTTAACGTCTTGATCGGTAGGAATACAAACAGATAGTATACAAACCTAAGTAGTTTAGTGTAGCAAAAGGGAACAGTAATGGCTACAGACTCCTGCAAGTTTGTTGGTATACCGCCCTAGTTATAACCAATATTGTTTTCGATCAGAAAACGGCCCATATGCTAACCTGGTATTCACATGACGTTAAGACAGTTACCCTCATTGATAATGTTATTGTAAACCGAAGACTGGCAAATATACTAGGGTATATATGAGTAGCGTTATTGTTTTTAAAAGGAAAGACCACCGTTTAGTAGTGTGTAGGGTTACTTAAAGCTGAAATGTTGGAAGGGTAACTACCTTCCGAGAAGCTATGACGTTGGTAGACTCCATGATAAGAATTTGAGAAAAGCTTTCCACGAAC